>VDFB02175046.1:0-20206 GCA_007258455.2 Sequoia sempervirens | reverse complement strand
TAGCCCCTCTAAGCAGACCAATGAGTAACTTTTTTGCTTCTGCATGATACAAATGTCTATGGAAGTAAACATTGCCATACAAACCAGCCAAGGCTTCGATTGCATGTTTTTGCACAAGCCTTGGCATGACTGGCTTGAGTTGTGTGATTAGTAGGCCCTCTAATTCAACCACATTAATGGAATCTTCTGAGTCTGAATCAGAAAACATCGTCAGTACATAAGCCAAAGCACCAATGGTGTCAACAACTTGAATATCATTACTGCAACTTTTGATGCTTTCTCCAAGACTGCGAACTACAGAAGACATACTGCCCAAAATATTAGCTAAAGCCCTCATGGCATTCTCTTGCAAGGCTTGGGCAGATTCTCCATGCAGAGACTCCTTTGAAGGTGCTGCAATTGCACCAATCAAAAGGGGAATGCCACCTGCATCCTCTAGAGATTTCCTTGCGCTTTTCAACTTGAATGAAAGAGCTTGCAGTGCACCAACTGCCTCAGCACGTACAGAGGTTTCATTTTCAGAACCTAAAAGCTTAAGCAGATATTTAACAGCACCAGCCTCATCCACTAGAACACTGCTAGTTTCAGAAGCCAAAACCAAATTAGCCAAGAGAAAAGACGCATTGGCTTGAGCAACTGGATTGCCAGAAAAGAGTAATCTCACAAGGATTTCCACTCCACCAACCTCAATAGTTAATTTCCAGAATCCTTCAGTGTTATTACATAAATTCTTTAATGCCCCAGTTAGAAGACCATCGACAAACTTGTCTCGATTGCAATTTGTACCAAGTTGACCCCAAAGACAGGTCACTACACCCTCAGTCACAAATATCTTGCTCCCAACATGATCTGTCAGACTGCCATATGATACAGCATATATGGCCTCTCCAGCTGCTTTCTGTGCTTCTACTGATCCAAGCTTTAACAGTCCAAGCAAAGGAGGTATGCAACCGCCAAGCAGAACTTTGATTCTTAACTCTTCTTCTTGACATAGGACCCCAAAAGTTGAAGCTATGTTGACCTTGGCAGTGGATGTTCCAGATTTAAGGAGTGCAACGAGCAAAGGAATTGCCTGTGAGTGAGAGCAAATTGCTATCCTTGCATCCTTCCCTGCCTTTGCTATATTCAGAAGTCGTTGAGTGATCAGCTCCTTCTCATGAGTTGTGGAAGAACTTGTGCGTAGTTGTTCAATTAACTGTGCAATATTTGCCCATATACCATCAGGGTCTTCCATCCCTACTCCATTTTGGTCCCTGCAAAATAAACAGGCAAAATAAACAGAACTCCAAGTCATGAATTAAAAGAAATATATTAAATCATCAAAATGAATGGAAGTAATCCAGAAAATAAAAACATCAAGTATATAATCAGACAACATTGCAGCTTTTTATGAACAGTTGCTTAACACCAGGGGTACAAAATTTGAGGTATTTTGTAGTTTTCATGTCTGTATTATTTTTAAATGTTTGCCTACACAGTTTGAAGGCTTAATGAAACTACTTAACATAAACATATACTGTATTAGCAGTTTCATCAAATCAATTGTAAAAAGTACAAAGAAAGTATTTTTTATTTTTATTTGCTTACAAAAGTATAATATCAAGCATCCCTTGCTTTTTTATTTTTCTATACCAAACCCCCAAGAAAATTTTGATTAATGTCTAAATAACACAACATGTAATGTTTAATGAGATTTATTCTGACAGGCCATTCCATCAGAAGCCTAAATCTGAAAAATACAAATAATTACCAGAGCTAAAAGTAAAAAGCATTTGCTCCCATAATGGGTTAGCTGAGAACAGGCCTGTTAGATTAAGTTGTTTTAGTCTTTCCCCTCCTCACCACTCCCACCAGGATTCATAAAATTTAAAATTGATAGAGCAACAAAAATAATCCTAGCCCTTGTTTTTTATTTTTCTATACCAAACCCCCAAGAAAATTTTGATTAATATTTAAATAACACAACATGTAATGTTTAATGAGATTTATTCTGACAGACCATTCCATCAGAAGCCTAAATCTGAAAAATACAAATAATTACCAGAGCTAAAAGTAAAAAGCATTTGCTCCCATAATGGGTTAGCTGAGAATACGCCTGTTAGATTAAGTTGTTTTAGTCTTTCCCCTCCTCACCACTCCCACCAGGATTCATAAAATTTAAAATTGATAGAGCAACAAAAATAATCCTAGCCCTACAGAGAGTGGTGGGATTTTTTAAGACTCAGATTCAGTCAATCTTAATTTTCATAGTAGATGTTGCAAGGAAACTATGGCTATGATGAAAGGCCTCCAGCTAGTCATCATCTGAGAATGGAGATACTTAGTAAGGGGATTTTTTCATTAATGATGTGAACAAGAGCAGTAGGTCACAACTTGGAAGTAAGACCATTGTTGAAGAGAGATGAAGAAATTGGCTCATATGTTCAACTCCATATCCTTCCAACACATATGCCAGGATGGAAACAATACAAAATCACGGACTTAGCAGCAAACAATGGTGTTGGACAAATGGATTTAGAGGGAACTCCAATAATTTCTGGATTGCCACTTTACCCACCCAAGTTTTAGGTCTATTCTTTTCCACCCCTCTAATTAATCATTCCCATCTCAATATTTCCAATGAAGGGGCATATGGCTGCCAGGGACCTTCATTATTCACTGCATTTAGTATTTACCAAAGAATAGCATCTATGGAGGTTGCCACCTTTGACTTTTTCAGACTTGTCTTCACCTCTGGTAAGTTCCTTTCCTGGTCATAGGAGGTTTGATTCAAAAGTTTTCCTGCTCACCTTTTTGTCTTTCATCCTATGTTTCCTGGTTTAATTTAAAGATCCTACATTTGAGAGGCCCCCTTGCCCCCTCTCCCTTCTCCTGATTCTGCCTTGTGTATGGCTAATTTCTTTGAGGCTTTCCCTGCTTGGTGTTGCTCCTTATTGACTGGCATTGCCTATTTATTCTCTCTGCTTTTGAGAAATTTATTTTTTCCACACTTCCCTCTTGCAAAGTGAGTTCCTTCTCTCAGGTGCAACAGTATTCTGCTTGCACTTGAGGCTCCTAAGCCCATGTGACCTGCTCTTCTCACAGGCCATGAATGTTCCTCCCTAAACCTAAGAAAGAACAAGCTTGGGAGTGAAATGTAGATCACCACATCCCATGTACAGGAAAATCTTGCTCATATATTAACAATGAATTCAAGAACCCTCACCTGAGAATTTGGATAGAAAGTTTGTGGAAATATGCTGATGAATTATATGGTAAAGATGCTGTGGTTATATAAGCAGTGATTAAAAGATGATGCTGGATCCTAGGCAGTCCATTGGGATGAAAAATGTCTGAGCCATGACTGATAAGTTAGTAACCTATCTAGAGCTATCATCCTATCTTATGCAGGTGGTTTGTTCCTCTTCCACAAGGATCAAAACTATATTGAGGTTGTCCTGTAGGAGGTCCATGGAAAGCATAACTTTCATTTCCACATGATAATGGATGAACTGCAGACTATTGCAAAAGAAAACCTGGGGGTGGCAGATCATTCCAAAATTCAACTCTCTGAGGAGGCCAAGAAGCTGCATTGTGATTGATTCTGATTTTGATCCTGATGATGGTGGAGGTAATCGAGAAGTAGTTCATTGTCTATGCATCCATGTTTATCTTTTCAGACTTGAATCAGCCTCTTTACGATCAACAACTCTAGCAACTGTAACTCCCTCAACAAGCATATCTTTCAGTCTTTCACATAATATAAAAGTACTAGATTATATTCTTTGCTGTCTAATGTATTGCTTGAAGTTTGTTTCTTAGCACTTCTTGCTTATCCTACCTATGTCTGGTAACTGTTGAGCAATTAAAAAGAGAATTTGGGGGTTAATGGAATATTAACAGGAGAGTGAAGAGTCGGGGAATTATCATCCACTTGACTTCATTTGAGATGCTCATTTTGGTCTACTATCTCTTAGATTAAAAGACTTAATCTGTTGTTTGAAGAGAACAATTCTAAAAGGCAGAAAGGATTAGCCAATATTAATCAAGATGCATTCCAAAGTAGTGGTCTGACAACTGTGCTGCTTTCCTCCTCACCATGCTCTCAGAGGATGATGGTCTGAGAAGAAATTTCACTGGGGTAGAGACTGAGGTTGGGGCTTCCTTCCCTTTGTCTGCTGGATTAATTGTATAGGATGTAGTACATAATTTGGTTCTCAGACTTCTGACCCACAAAGCTAAATTTGATCTCTGTATATTGGATATCTTTCATGTGTGACATAGTTGGAGTCGGAGATATTATTGTTGAGAATGCTACAATAGAATTCTAAACTACAAAGCTAAACTTAATATCTTCCAGATGTGGCAGGTGGGAGATGTTATAGTAGAGAATGCTAGCATAGAAAAAGAAAGCTTGACCTGAAATTTAAAAGGAATGAAATTGTTATGCCACTCTTGTCATCCTTCTTTTCTTTGAACTGGGAGGCTAATAGAAATATGAAGAGGTGAGACTGGGTATGTTTTCATATTAAATAAAGCAAGCTATTTACATTGAAAGTTCAGGGAGAATGGTCCCTTTCTAAATCAGATTGAGCTACTTCCATCTACTTCAAACTTTAGATGCATTCATCATGATATAGCTTTGATTTATAGTTATCATTTATGGCACAGATTTGATATTGCCTTATTCACAGAGGATCTGATGTTAGAAAAGAAGACAAGGGAAACTCAAAATAAAGACCAAGAAACATGAAAATAGGACTCAAAAATCAGAAGATTGTTGAGTTTTTAGCTTGGATAGGAACTTCCACAGGTTCAATGTGAATGTGTGGAAATGTTCAAGTGGTTTGAGTTATTCTGTTTTGCATTTCACTTTGAAGGACTAAAGTGAAAACCTTTTATTTAGCTAAATATGTCTAATAAAGTGTAGATATGCATTAGTGATTTAGACTTATCTTCCATCTCATCCTTATAACATACTAATTTAGCTAAATTAGTATAAAGATAGGAGCAAGATAGAAAGATTGTAATATACTGAATACAGTTTCCATGCAGCTGTGAGTTGTATCAGTTGTGGAGGTTACCTTGTAAGTTTTTCAAAGGAATGAAAAACTGATTTGAAGGTGTAATTATCTCTGTATGCTTCCACCATTTGAAAATTTTCATTATTGTGTGAATTATGCCATGCTATTTAGCATTAGGACATAATTACCCGACTATGAAATGTTTCTTCAAAGATAAGCCAAACAAAGTGGTATTCCAAAGAAAAAGTGAGAGAATTCTTCCCCCACTTAGTATCTTATTAAGCTTTTGTGGGACCATATTAGATATAGAAAATCTATGGGAAACAAAAACTGAACAATAAATTGGACTCAGACACAGGTACAGGTACAGAACAAAGAACTGACGCAAAAATAAAGATGGATGAGACTGCAATCACGGTCGTGATTTGGTCAAGAGTGCAACTACAGTACTGCCCATTGGAAGTGAACACTTCAAATTCAGAATGCAAAACGTACAAAATTCTTGTGTGCACCTGAATTTTTCTAGGACCTGAGCAAACCATCTTGTTCACACAAATCTATAAAAGGGAGTTGAAGCTTGAGTTTGAAAGCATGCATTGACTGTTGAGAGGATAGGAAGAATATTGTAAGAGAATTCAGCTGCTCATTAGAGGAGATAAGCCGAAGTAGAGAGCAAAAGATTGAAGTCCTACTTGTTATTTTCTTCCCTAGTTAATACATAAGATAACAAGGCCATTGCCACTACCATAAGTCCGGATGTTACTCCCCATTGGGGTTTACAGGGTAAAAATATGTGCTTTATGAGTCTTATTCATGTTTATTTTTATGTTTGATCACAAAATTGAAAATTCTCTTCTTACAGAAAATTTCATTTGTTAAAAGAAGTAGCAAGAAATAAATATGTTTTGTTATTCTTGAATTCTATTTTGAAGAGTTTTCAGTTTACAGATCAAGAAGGATAAATGAACTTGAACATGTATAGTGATAAATGCATAGCAATCAAAACATTTACAACAGCTCTTTGAGATGCAAAAAGCCTACAAAATACACCAAAATAAATTGATTATCAAGATCAAGTAGGAAGTACAAGAATAGTTTTCAAATTTGATAGGTTATAAAAATAATAAAAACAGCAAAACTTGATTGGTCCATATATATCTAAAAGCTAACCACAAAATTTGTAACGAAACCAAATTTTATAATCGTACATGAAATAAAATTTCAGATCACTTAAAGTGAACAAATTTATATAAAACAAAACAATAGCAAAGACAAAGAACAACTAAAGCAAAGAAGGATAGGCAGAGTATTACAAAGAACTACAACTCACTTAATTGGCATCTGAGAGTTTGTGTAGAGTTTATCTTCAGTCCGTTTTAGATCTGGAAGCCTACTATTTTTCAGTTAGGGAATTTAGTGCTGACAAATTGGCTTCCTAGTTCAACTTCTAGTAATTCACATCAATATCTGCAAGAAACAATAAAGAAAAATCAGATTTCTAGCATGTTTCCACCAACATTGACAATAGCATTTTTGAACTTATATTCCATAGACTTTACTTTTTACTGAAATTATTTGACACAAACCAACTCAACATTTAGATGTAATAGGTGATTTGCATTACAAAATGTATCACAAATATCTTGAAATCAATGGGTATATGAAAAAGCCGGCTTGCAAAAACCATACTATTAGTTTGCTGGAAAATTACTGCTAAGACAACTTGGAAGCCAAAACGATGAGTGTCATGGCATAACATGACTTTTAAGTTGTGAATGCTCAGGGTACAGTCATTCTTTAAGTAATTGTATAAAACATATGAACTAAAAATTAATAAGCCAAGCTTCCTGTTGATTGACACACTAGATTCTCAAGAAGGTACTTAACGTGAACAGTTTTGGCCCTTGGGTGTTGTCTAGTATTATGGTTACCTGTAATACTGTATAAGTCGCATGGCATGGTAACTGGCTCACATAAACCAATACAGACTAATAAATGATAAATGATTAAAGAATCCAATAACATACAATAGAGATCAACCTTGCATGCAACAGCCAAGTGAAGCAAAAATGGATAGAAAACATAGAACAAAAGATAGATATCTGGTCATACAATAGGAACAAGATATTCTGGAATCACAATCCATAGTGAATAAGATTTGTATAGATTCAAAATGCACAAATACTTTGTACCTACAAACAGTTTTTTCTCCTTTATTGGTGTTGTTTAAAGTTGTCAAAGATTTGAATACAGTTAAGCCACGCATGCCAATTACCAAATAACCATTGTGATTCCCCTCTACTGACTATTGGTATAACTAGTTTTTAGTATGTGCATTTCTGTACCGTACTATATTATTTCAAACTTTCTTCTCAATTCTTGACCTATGTTTACTTTCAGGGTTTCTGGTGTTTTTATTTGGGTTCTCCTCATAATGGAACTTCTTTCCATAATTTGCAGAATTTGTGTCATTTCTGGTCAAAGGGGTAATTCTGCAATTTCTTCTAAGGGGTTGGATCTTATGTTTGTCCAAATGTTTGTGTCCCATTTTCATGTGGTGGGTCTTTTGTTTAGACTTAGACAGTTGTGGTAAATTATCTTATTAGCTTATTATGTCTAAACCTTTCACCCCAATCATATTGATGGTTGAGATATCTAGAAGCATTGTGGTTTACCGAATGACCAACTAATACATAGTCATAAACCTTTCAAAGTGGTTAGTGTCACTGGGTTTGGGTGTGGCAACTATTTATTTGTGCCACTTGTTTGGATGGGGACTACTCATTGGTCCTAATGTGAAGGGCGACTGATTTGGTAGAATGACATGGCATGTTTCTAATTTATTTCTACATATCTAAAGACAGTGGGTGAGGTTGACCAAAGAATTTTCTGAGATCCCGAGATGTTCCTAAGCACAATTGATCTATGGGTACTTTTGTGATTGACTATACAGGTAGTGGCTTTTGGTTGGTTTCTCCATATGATTGAGTGGAGGACACCATGGGTTTAAGGAAAGTCCATGAGCAACATGTCATGGACATATTCTTGTTGGCAGTCTTTGGTTGGTATCTGAATATCTGTAAATAACTAATGTAGGCCCACAGAAATGTTAAGTTGTTCCAATGGATGTTGATGTACTTTTATGCATTCACCAAGATCATGTCATGTGGCAAGAAATGTGACATAAGCTGGTCCATGAGATTTAGAAGTGCACCTCTATGTCCCTGTGGATTTATCATGAGCCTTTCATCTATATAGTGAGTAATCTTGCCCATTGATTTGTCCCGAGATTCAAAATTGAGATACTCTTGTGGATAGTGAATCTTTTGGCCTTTTGTCCTCTATCTAAATGCCATGTCAGCAAAGGAATATTTTTCTATGCAAAGAGTGCTCATGCCCAAATTGATTTAGCAGGGGGCAGGTGTCATTCATCGACTGATTCAGATTTGTCCCATTTGCTATAGGAGGAAATTCATCTTTCTCATTTGAATCCTTTGCCAAATTTATGCTGCTTGGTGTTTGCTGTGTACCTCGTAAATTGTTGTGCTTCTAGGTAAAGAACTTATGCAAAGCTTTGTCCGTGAGTTTCTGAAAAGGATAATACGCTAGAAAACCACTCTTTTGGGACAAATTATCATAAATAGCATTGTATTTTTGGATGTAACTATTTTTGTGCTTTTGGAGTCACACACACTAATCGCTTGTCTATTATTGATTAGTTTTTGGTGTTAGGTGTGAGCTCCTTAATGAACAATGCCTAATTGCTAGATGTTCGAATGTTATCTAAAATGAGTTTGCAGCTAGATTGACTAGATTTCTAGTTGAATTATAGTTCACTTGTTGAAGTTTATGGCAAATATTTGCATATTTTGTTAATTCTGGACTTTGTCCCCAATGAATAACATGAAAGGCAATTGATCATGATTCAAATCTTGAAACATCCTTCATTGTAGTTTGTAGGCTAAATTATTGTTTGTCATGTACCTAGGGGTATGATATTATAACGTTTATTGGTTTACAGAGATGCCAACATGTGTCATGCATCCTCCTTAAGTTAGTTATATTGGGTCATGTGGACAACTTGTGTAATTAATTATATGGGGCAATGAGTAGGCTTACGTTGGGATTAATGGTTTAAATTAAAAAAATATATCCAAAATAATATCAACAATATATTAAATACAATAGAGATCAAACCCTTGAGGTAGGGCACACCATTCAATGCTCCTTATGAAAGAAGTCACTCCACAGTCCACACTGTATCTCCACATTGAGATTCCAATGCAAGCAATACTCTTCAAATATTCTATCTTGCCTATGCCCACAATCTGCAACACTCAACTACCTACCACTACCACTATTATTCTAATTAGCTAGTGGAATGACTTACAAAGCATGTGCCCCCAATATAACTAACCTAAGGGATGTGTGCCACATGTTAGTATCTCCATCAACTAATATACATTAATATTATACCCCTAGGTACATGACATTATAATGACTCAGTGTAAGGCATCTTGAGTATATGATCAGCCCAACTACAACTATAAATGAGAATATCATCATAAAAAACCAATGTGATTGTAGAGGTAGCCTTTGAATACCTAATTCATCAAACTCTAAAAGGAAGGAGCTTTATTCAAGTCAAATGGCAACACAAAGAACTCGTAGTGACCTTCATGTATCCAAAAAGCTCTTTTGGGAATATCTTCTACCTTGATGCAAATTTGGTAATATCTCAATCTATGATCAAGATTTGTAAAAACAATTGGCCCTAGAGAGCTCATCTAATGAATCATCTATGATAAAAATAGGGAACTTGTTCTATCTCCCTCTTTAAGATCATGACCAACAAATCTTGCAAGCTAATCTTAAGGATAATTAGTGATAAATAATTATATCTTCATGTATAGGGCGTAGCTTGCCTTCCTGGTTTGAAATTTTCATTTCTCTTTAATTGTTGTGTCTAATCTCATGGGAATACTCTCCCTGGTCTAGTAGAGCCTAAAGCATAGAAGAGTTACCCACTCTTGTCAAGCAGTGCAAATGCACCTACAATTTGATCATGAACCTTGTCTGATGCCTAACTTGATATTCCTTGGGAGTTAGTCTAAGATGATCTTCTAGAATCATAGGAAGTGAGCCTAAAGCACCAACAAATTGAAAGGTGTATGCTTCAAATACAATTTGTTGTCCCTTTCTTAGAACTATAATTTTTCTCCAACTATCCTCTCATCTCTATTCATTTTGGATGAAACTTAAGCACAATGTGAGAATTCACATGAACCCCATATGCCACGCATATATAACACCAATCTTTTGTTGATCAAATTTTTTAACTCTTTTGTTCAGTACCTTTTACTAAAGTGAAATGCACTATGATCCATAATGGATGAAGGAAATCAAAATTTACTAGAGGAAACACTTTCAGTAGTCACATCTCTTAGAAATGACCTAGAAAATGCAGCAAGGGTAGTTTTGAAACCACCAAGGCAATTTTGTAATTGCCCTTGAGGTTTTGTGACCATCAGATGTTGTAAAGGAGCAGTTCGTCTCAACACTAAAAGATGGAATTTGAAGTGAATAGTCTACCACTTCTCCTTTTAGTTCAACTTTTGGGACATCCTAGTATCGATTTATTGATGAGAGAGTGGGATTGGATTTTGGGAGGTAGATTTAAGAGTTGTCTAACATTGAGAAGTAGAATTCCAATTGCAATTCATGACATAGACTTAATACTATGTATGTAACCATTTGCAAGTCATTATATTTTCCAACTTCTGATAATAATTAGGTAGCAGTGCAATTGCCGCTACCAAGTTGCTTCTTCCCCTTTGGGAGTTTTCCAAGGTAAAAGCCCACGTTTTTGCTTCTCTTCCATAGAATTATTTCATCCCTAACTATCAACTATTTCAAATATAAGTAGCATAGCCCATGTTAAAGTTGATTCTAAATTTCTGCAAGCATTTATTAATGAGATTATGGACCCACTTGGTATCAGAGCACTTACTAATCCTTGAGATTTGTGGAAATTGTGGTGTTCATATGACAATGACTAGGTCTATGAAGAATAAAAAATTGCTACCTTGCAATCAAGATCACTCTTCCTGAAAGTGGAATAAAGAGGAGAGAATGGAGAAACCAAAAAAATTGAACTACTATGTGATAGCCTTTGAGAGCAACATGGAGATGGTGATGAAAAATTGGAATTGGATGTGCCAACAACAAGAACATATGAGCCAACAACAAGAGCACATAAGCCACTATTGTTCTTCTATGGGTCTCCAGGTAAGAGCTCTCGCCCAAAAATTTGGTATTGGGTATGTCTGTCAAGACCTAAATAACCAATTCAAATTATTGGAGGATAGTCAAGAAAAGAAAATTCAAGTAAAATTGGCACATGCCCCATTTATAGTTGAAACAAATGTAGAGAAAAAATCACTAGAAGGGCATGTGAATGCTGAATTTTTAGATACTTGGATCAAACAAATGGAAACTTAATTCAATGTGCATAGTATTAGTGAGACACAAAAGATATCTTTTACATGTCTCAAAATGATAAGACATGCTCTTGTATGGTGGTAAGAGTTATTTGTCATCTTCCAAAAACAAAGAGAAAATTTGGTAGTGTCTAAATGGGAATAATTTGGGGAATTGCTTTGTAAGAATTTGTATCCTATTGAGCAAAAGACTAACCAAAAAATTAAGTGGTTGTATCTCAAACATGATAATGGGTGAAGAGTGCAAGATTACACTATGATGTTTAAAAAACAAGGCATGTTATTGGGCATGGACTTGGAGGATGAGGACATGCTTATTAAGTAGTTTAGAGGCCTTCGCACCCATATCAAACAAAGAGTAATCACCACCAATTCATAAGACTTGAACAAGGCTTATGTCTAAGCTTACAATGTAGAAGGTGAAGAATAACTACTCCGCTCCATAGAACACTTAGTACTGGGAGACCAACAAATATTGCAAGATGTAGTGCTCTAGAAAAATATCAAACGAAACCACGAGTTTTGGCGAGTTGGACTCAAAGGGAAGACACAACTCCTAGGAACAAGGAAGTTGGAATTTACCAACAAATCACTTTCAGTTGTCACAACTCATGGGAACAACCCAAAAAATGCAGCAGAGCAAAACCACCAGTTTCCAACAGGGGATGGTTTGATGGCTGTTGTAGTGATTTAAAGTGTTGATTCCATCTCAATGCCAACAGACAAAATTCTGATTGAGTAGTGTGACTTCTCTCCTTCTTGTTCAACTTTTGGGACCTCCTAGTGCACAAGGACATCCCAATGTCTATTTATGGACAAGAGAGAGTAGGATTGGATCATGAGAGGTAGATTTGAATATTGTAGAACATTGAGAAGTAGAATTCCAACTGTAATTGATGCAGACTTAATAATGTGTATGTATAACCAAGTGGAACAAGAAGCAGATTGTATTCTCCACTATTTGCGACTCGTATTTGTCTAGCTTCTATAATAATTAGGTAGCAATACAATTGCCACTACCAAGCTGGGCTTTCCCTTTTGGGGGTTTCCCAAGGTAAAATCTGTGTGTTCACTTCTCTTCCATGGTATCTTTCCCTGCTAACTGTCATTTATGTTGAATATAAGTAGCACAGTCCATCTTTGTGTTGATTCTTAATTTCTACAAAAAATTATTGACGAGATTACAGATCAAACAGTCACTAAATAAGTGAGTTTCTTTTTTTATAAGGTTTCAGTTTTTTCACAAAATAGTGGTTTTCTTAGTTGATCCAAATCAGATTAGTTTTTTAACGCAATACTGGTGTCTCATTGGAAGGCTGAATGGATGATTTTTTGGCAGCCAAAGAACCAGAGTAGCAGTCTCAAAGCGAAAGATACAAAAGCAAATTAGATTGCAATTCACTGTGAACAAAATGAGACAGCAAAATGCAGAAGCCTAAGGCTTCAATATTTGAAGCCATGGATTTTAATAAATTGTCTAGAGAGTAAGCTAGCAACTATCAGAATGAAAGTAAAAGCAACTATAGCAAAAATTTTGTAATAAAATTCAAAAGGGAAAATATAGGCCAAGAGAAAATTTTCATAATACTATTCAATATGGATTAGAAAGCATGAAAAAGGAATATGGAACTCAAAAGCACAGAATTATAACAAAACACGAGCCTAAATAAGCAATGAAATGCAACAACAACATATGGGACTTGAATTACAAAAAGTGCTCCAGCTTAATAGCATGAACCTGAAGAGTGATGAGTATAAAGGGTGAGACCCGTTTGTATCTCAAATGGGCAACCCACAATGTAAGTTATATAAATAAACACAAATAATGTGTCGCCTAGCACCTAGATCATCATTTATTTGGTGAACTTCTACATTCTTCCTCTTTGGATCTCAATGGTTTATTGTAATCCATTATTACCATAGTTCCACGGGGACGCATCCCCCTCGAAAAAGTGGTCGTCTCGGAGACGGGGACGTTTCGGAGACGTGGGGACATCAAGGAAACGTCCCCGCACCGTCCCCCCACCGTCCCCCCGTCCCTCCGCCGTCCCCTGGGCGTTTCCTTCAAAGGGAGTCTTCTTCGCATCTCAGAGTCTCCTCGAAGTCTTATCCGCGTCTCCAAGTTTCCCGCATCCCCTTATTAAAATAATGTTTTCTTAAAAAAAATTCAAAAAACAAAGCTTTAGCCTTTAAGTTTTCATTTATCATAAGACATGAAATATTTTAAAATTTTAATATTATATTACTATAATTAAAATTTAAAATATAATATATTATTAATTATTATATGATTAAATTTTATTATTTTTATGACTTACTCTAAAGTAAGTCTTAGACTCTCAAGACTAAATGAAATTTTTTTTCTCACCAAGCATTTTTCATTTTCCATGCCCTCTATGCGATTGTGTCTAGCGAGTGGCGTGAGACTGAGAATCGGACCAAGAACTCGTTAGTCATTATTCAACTGATTCAACTTCAAGTCTTCAAGCAAATATTATTTAACCAGGTAGGTTTTCGTTTTTATTTTTTTAATATTTTATTGTTTTTCATTGTGTAATGCGGCTGCCAGAGTCCGAGACCCAACACATGGGAAGGGCATTAGAAATAACGGATACCTCAAAGAGGTGTCCACTCATGGACTGCAACCAGTCCATGAGCGGACACCTCTTTGAGGCATTCATTCCACAAAAGCAAAAACTAAAAAATTAAAATTTTTAATTTTTTTTCAAATTTTTTTATGAATTTCAATTTATAATTTTAATTTTGTTATGCCTCTTGGGCCCTTGGCTCATTGTACTCTGCAAAATGTGGAAGCACAGGCAAGGCATGTGAACTGTTTGACAGAAAATGTGGAAGCAGTTCACATGCTTTGCCTATGCTTCCACATTTTCTATCAAACAGTTCACATGCCTTGCCTGTGCTTCCACATTTTGCAGAGCACAATGAGCCAAGAGGCATAATAAAATTAAATTCATAAAAAAAATTGAACAATCAAATAGTTCACATGCCTTGCTTGTGCTTCCACATTTTCATTTTGATTTCAGACTTCAGTCAAACAGTTCAATTATGTGACTGTCAAACAGTTCACATGCCTTGCTTGTGCTTCCACATTTTGCAAAGCAAAGAGTTCACATGCCTTGCCTATGCTTCCACATTTTGATTTCACTGCTTGCATATCTTGCAATATTGCAATTCACGAGACCACATTTCTTTCTAAGTTTTAGACTTTTAGTTTATAGGTCTGATTTTTAAATTTATTTTTTTTACATCGTCGGTCTAATTATTTTTTATTTTTTAACATTGTTTTTGTAGCATCATCATCATAATGAGTTCACACAACAGAAGTGATGATGAACCAAGCTTCTCTGCCCTCCTAGAAGTGAGCTTGTTCCTCTTAACAGAGTGGATGAAGTTATAAGTGGACCAGTTCCTCTCAGAAGCAGAAGAACTAGAAACCTGGGACAGCAAACGAATGGCTAGAGTAGTAATCAAAGATCTAGGCCCATGCATAGTCCACCACAACTTGGGGTCCTCCTGTGACATAGTCTCCAAATCTACTTTGGCTGCCTCTGAATATCCCCAAAGAGTAGCAAATTTTGTCCACTCAGTACGAAGCAAGCTGGCCTCTATAGGATCATACATTTTGTCAATGGCCTTCATGAACCCTTCCTTCACCTCAACATCCTCCATAGGTGTCACTCTGTCGGGACGTGGCACATACCACTTTGGGTTCAATGCGTAGGCAGCCATGTGTAAGGGAGTGTTGAGTTTCTCCCATCTATGCTGAATGATTGGATAAATATGCTCGGTGTAGAATTGCATTGTGGGGTCCTTCTCTCGCACTTTAGCCTTCATTTGATCAAGCATGGAATCAATGCACTCGTATACCTCTCCAAGGGAAGGTGCATTAGAATCCCCAAATCTAATAACTTTGAAGACTGGCTCAATGATGGAGACAATATATTTGGCATCAGCCCAAAAAACATCATTCTTCACCACCTCCTTAACCCTCAATCCCTGCTGTGTCTTCGACTCAGGCCATTTGTTCCATTCTACTGTCATTACCATTAGTTGCAATGGCTCTTGCAACTCAAGCATCCTCTCCAAGAGAATAAAGTATGATGCATACCGAGTCTCTATAGGCTTCAGGAATTCCTTCTTGGAGAAGGACCTGAAAAGTGCATGTGAATGATGATGGTTGTAGATATACATCTGCACATCTCTAGCATCACTGACAATAGATTTGATCCAGCTGATTTTACCCATGTCCTTAAGTGCATTATTCATAGCATGCACACAACAAGGAGTCCATAAAATATGTCTATAGGCTGCCTCAATCAACCTCCCTGCAGCTCTGCACACATGGGCCGCATCTGTCACTACCTGCACCACATTTGGTGGCCCAACCTCCTCTACAACATCCTTGAGGATATGAAACTAATAATGGGCAACCTTGCTACGCCCTAAACAATCAATAGCCCTAAGGAAATAAGGGCCCGCTACAGATGTGACGATGATATTGATGAGTGGACGATGCCTAATGTCCGTCCACCCATCCATGACTATGCTGCATCCACTTGTGACCCAAGTTCTCTTCATCTTCTCCATCAAAATATTAATCTTGGAATAGTTTTGATCCAAGATTGTTGTCCTCAATTTATTCTCTCCTGGTGGCACATATGATTGTCCTGCCCTTATTATTTTTGACACAACTTCCTTATAATAAGGAGAGCGAGCCACATGGAATGGAATGCCATTGGCAAAGAAGAATTTTCCAATGGCATATCCATAGTGCCTTACGTCTCATTGATCGCAGCACAACTACATACAAGGAGAGTCTAGCAGCCAGATGGGATGTAGAGCCAGAAGAGCCAATAGAGATAGATGAGGATGCTACACGGATAGGGCTGGTTGGTATTGGTTTAGATGAGCTTGAGCATTTGGGGTCCTCGTCCAATGGTTCCAGTGATGAGGAGATTGGCATGGAGCTTGGAGTTGGAGATGATTAGATCATTAGAGGCATCAGGCCATTAGCTATTTAGTATTTACTATTTTGTTTTTGAAGTTTGAAGTTTGAACACTGTTGTGTTGATAAATTGATACTTGATTGTAATTATGAATCATGACTACGAAATTTTGAAATTCAAATTATGAAACAACTAGTTCTCGTTCCAATCACAATGTCTATTAAGTTACAACTTACAAGTATATTTTCATTTTGATTTTCATTGTTTCAATGTTCACTAGTTCAATGAAATCATTGCAATGTGTTTAAACTCTATAATTTACTTATTCCTTAGGCTTTTACAGTTATACATCTTTTTATAACTAATTTTTCAAGTACTATATCTATTTCAGCGCACCGCCCCCTCGCCGCCCCCCCTGCCGCCGTCCCCCCACCGTCCCCAAACTTAGGCCCCCCGCCCCCGCGCCCCTGAAACTCATCCCCTGCCATCCCCCCGTCCCCGTCCCCGAAACTCGGCAGAACTATGATTATTACAAATATCACACCAACAAAGATTAAGCATTAAAAACTTATTAACAATACAACACTAAGGACTAAAGACACGTGACTTGAAACCTTATCAAATGGCATACATAAGCTGCATGAAAAAGAGTAATCCAAAAGTACAAATGATAGAGCACAAGACTGCAATACTCTATAGTCACCATAATGGAGATGCTATGAACTATGAAGTGGGGCAACAAGCCATTAGTATAGCCCATCCTCATGAGTTGTTAATGAATGTTATATGGAGAAGATTCCATGAACAAGGAACATATTTTGCAATATCCTTTATGAATTGTCAATGAATATTATCTGGAAAAGAGTACATAAACAAGGAAACTTTTTGCAATTCCACAAAAGTGAAGCACGTCCTAAGTAGAGAGATGGGTCTCTCCCAACATTCAAGTACATGCTCCCATTTGGGTAAGGTGCAAAAAGCAAGACTTAAGTCCTTCCATGAAACCTTGAACACTGCAGAATTGGTGCTAGAAGTTGGACAAGAAGGTCTATCAATTTGTGTGGATTGCTAATTTATTCATGATACAAGGTAAGTGCTTGGCAGGCCTATGAGAATCCTCTTGTGTCTAAGCTCTTTTTGCAGATCAATGGTCAAACTGAGGTGGAAATAAAGAAGGATCTATATGGCATATTATTATTCCCTTCCAAGTCTCCTTTTCATAAGTAGCTCCCTAGCAATTTGCACTATGCATATATAATCACATATCCAAAGAAATTTAGAGACCCACCTAAATCCCCAAATAAATAAATAAAGAAAGGTCCATTAAGGCATGACCTTTGCCCTCTGGTATCTTTTTGCATAAACAATCTTTATTTCTAACAAGTTGGAGATTAATAGAGTATCTTTTCTTGTGACACAGACATCATGCATCTTTTCATGCCAGTACAAATGATGGCATGCACATACAAAACCATCGATTATTTATATAATATGCTAGGATAAGTACAATCACATTTATGGAACAATGCAAGATTTGTGCAAATAGCAACTGTTTTCCAATGAAAAAGGATTAATAACTTTGGGCATATGAACTTTACACAAAACAACCTTTGCCTTCCTAGCCCATATACAAAGTTTACGTGACTTGAATAGTAAACTCCATTCAGTATAAAAAGTCCTCTTCTCAACACATTGCCAAAGTTGTGCACTGCTGCAATTTGAGCAGATGGTGGCAAATTCATTATCTTCGGCATGTTTCTCATGTCTCCAGGAAAAAATGGGGCAAATTACATTACCGCTTCCAACATTAAAATACCTGTTCGATGCTGACGTTTCTGCCACCTTTTCCTTCCTAGCTGGTATACAAAGCTTATCTGACTTGCATAGACTACATTCAGTATGAAACATCCTCTTCTCAATGAAATGCCAAATATGTCTGCTGCGATTTTGAGAAGATGGCAGCAAATCTGTGGTCTTTGGTGTGTTTTTCACATCATCATGCAAAAATGGTGCTAATTATGTTACCACTCCCAACATTAAAACTCACGATGGCATTTTCTGCCACTTTGTTGTTTACCCCATTCTTGTAATTGATCACCAGATTGAATTGTTTCAAGAATTTCCTCCATTTAAAACCTCAACTAATTTCCAACTTACTTTGTATACTCTATTGAATCTTACTTTGCATTTGCAAGAACTGCATTACTATGATCAATCTGCACTCAATATTATATTTTAGCAACTAATGTTGCCAATGTTTTACAGCTTGAGACATAGCCAAAAACTTGTTATACGTCGGGTAGTTGGTCACTACTAAGAGAGAGGTCTCTAAGTGATACACTATAAGATGGCCTTGTTGTATGTGTATCATGTACTGGTTCTGATGCATACCCTAGATCATTTACTTTAATATCAAATGACATCTAAATATTAGGGAGGCCCAAAGTTGGCACTTCTCAAATATTTTTCTTCAGCATCTAGATAGAAATCTAATGTGTTAGAGCCTATTGAAACTTACCTTAACCCTTCAATAAGGCACTGAAAGGTGTCGCAAAGTCCGGAATTTTGGGAGTGAATTTACAAAGATATTAAATTGCTGCACACCTCCATTGAATTAGTGAGTCTTAACAGGTCCTAATGGTGCAAATTTTTGCATGGTCTCTCTTCGTCTCTCCACCTTGCAATAGATTGAAATAAATATGCAACTGTCACAAAAAATTGCACTTCTTCAGATTCACTTGCAGTTAGTAGCAACAACAGGTTTTGATCCTAACCAAATGCTCTACCTGCATCTCACTAAACACAAGCATTTGCATATCATAAAGATACATAATGACAAAGTGATCTAAGTAGGGTCTCAAGACCTCATTCGCAAACCTCATAGTTGCTTCTGGCACAATACATAATCCAAATGACATCACTAACTACTCGTACAAGCATTGCCTGGTTTTGAATGTCAGCATATGGGCATCTTCTTTACAAATAATGATTTCACAATAACTTAGGCTCAAGCCAATTTAGTGGAATACTTTACTTTTTGCAACAGATTTATAGGTTATTTACCTCAACAACGTATAGCAATTCTTGAAAGTGTCTTTTTCAAGGCTCAAAAACCCACACAATGTGCCACAGTTTATCCTCATGTGATCACATGAAGAAAAGAACAATTCAACGTCTCCATGATCAAGGAGCTCTTGCACTTGCTACTTAAGTCTCACCTGATTCCTGAACAAATTATTTGTAACAAATATGTTCAGTAATGCTACATCAGGAATTAATTATATTTTTATGTCTCATGTGCTCAGAATTTGACCTCCTTTATAGATCAGTGTTTTTCAATCTGTATGTAACATGGTATCAAAGTAAGAATAGGGAAACAACAATTTTAGTAACTCTCCCTGGTTCCTGCATTTCTTTATTTCAAGATTTTATGGCAGATGCAATTATAAAGCAGTCTATAGAATACTATAGCATATTGTAGCCACCGACTTTTTTTAGGTCAATTAAGTTTGACAATTTTATTAGAAAGTGAGACCACCTGGTCAAGATTAACAATAATCTTGCTATTTGGTATTTGTACTTTTTACATCAAGTTTCTTATTGTGTAGCAGTTACAAGTCATTAATTCATGATCAACTGTCCAAGAATCTTTAACATAAAAGGTCCCTATAATCTGTAATCAACATTGTATCAGGCTATCAGCAACCATTTTGTACAAAACTTATGCTGGTAAAAA
>VDFB02175045.1:0-16627 GCA_007258455.2 Sequoia sempervirens | reverse complement strand
GGGATGTTAAGGAATGATTACCTTCTAGGCGACGTTACTACCACTTCAAAACACTAAAATGAAATATAGGCTTTTAATAGTTTTTGTGGTAAGGAAATCCATGTTCTACTCCTAACCCCTAACTTCTGAAGCCCACAATGCCCAATACAAATACCCCAACCACCGTCTTCTCCTTTTATGAAAACTATTGAGGTGCGTCACATAATCACAATTATAGAAAAATCTTCAAAATATCAACGAGATTAAGAATAAGGCCTCAAAAAGGTAACTCAACAAAATAACAAATCATTAGAAAGCACCCTCAAAAAGATAAATCTCATAAATAGAATAAAATGCAAATGTGGCCACCAATACAAAAAGAACAAAAAAATACTTTAAGCCAAATTTCATCAAAAAGGTCCTTGAGGCAAGGTCCAAACAAAAACTAATTGGAAAAGTAGCCTGAAACACCAAAATGGTTCATCGAAAGTCCAAATTTCTAAAAATAAAAAAAATAAAATTTGTAATTCTAAAAGAACCAAAATTTTAAGTCCAAAATCAATGAAATTATAAGGATTTGCACCTCAACACCCCATTATAGATTAATCAACTAATAAGTAAGGAAGAAGATGATTGGTAGGTTTCTCGTAAGGATGCAATCTAGAATCTACCCAAAGCTCAAAAGGTTACTTGATACATATGCTTTAAGGAGGGTGTAGGATGTTATTAAGTGTCTCATTTTCAAAAAGGTGATTCATAAAAGTAGGATTGTTCAATGTTAACGAAATTAAAATTATCTTATGACAAGGAATTAGCACTTTCGCCATCAACTAATGCAACCCAATTTATAAAACATTACTTTGAACATGCAATACAAAACCATACAAGTTTAAACTTAACCTTTTCCCAGAGTTCCCAGCGTTAGAGCCTAGGCTCTGATACCAAAATGTAATGCCCTAAATTTTGCATGAAGGAAAAATCGCAACTAATTTTTTTTTTTTGAACAAAGTTACAATGTGCACGATAAAACACTATCCATCGACAACCATGCACTTGCATGGTTGAATACTGCATGCGTCGAGGACATTGCCCATGCAATAGCGGGGAGAGGAGGTATACAACCTAGACATGCTTGAGGGGAGTCTGTCGCGTGCACCTTGGTTGATGAATGCACAATTCTACTGACCTGGTTAAATATGGTTATTATTATTTTTTTTAACTTACCATTCAAGGATATCAATGATAGGATTAAAACTTGTGTTTGATTTTTCACACTAGTGTCATTCAAACATGATCACATTTATGATAGGTTTGTCATAATACTGAGGTTTTCAACAACCTTAATGCTACTATGATATCCTTCTTCTTGCATTACAGTGGTAGGATTCAAAGACTCATTAGGTAACAACAAGGATACTATTGTTGTTAGAACCTAATTTTTATTTGCATAAATATATATTCTCTCTTGAAAATTAATATTAATCTCTTGTCCATAAAATTAGTGTTAATATCAAATGCATCTCTTTAACTTCTCCCACATGATTATGGTGTAACATTAATAAGGTTAATACTCTAATAAGGTTACCTCCAAAAACAACAAAAATTTTATCTAAATATATGTATTTTATTTATTTAAAATCATCATCTTTTATACTTATATTTATTTTTAATTCTATATTTATAATTAATTATGAATATTAATAGGCATTATAAAAGAATATACAAATATTTACTTCTACCTATCCATAATTTATTTATTTAGTTTTATTTTTTTAATTTTTAAAAGGTAAAAAAAAAACTTGAAAGAATAAACATAATTTAATAAAAGAAACCCTTCTTTATAATTATATCCAATACTCATTAGTATATTTTGTTTTTGGTTTCTTTCCATATTAGATAATATATTGAAATTTCCAACAAGCCAATGAAGCCTCCTTTTCTCTCTAGTTTCACTTAAGCATGGTTTTTCAGTGTTTATTTTTCTTTTATGAGGCACACACATATCTTAAGATTTGGTATTATTTATCTATCTTGATTAAAGGACTTTAGATTTGCATATTTAAATGGCCTTCATTTCTTTAAACCCATGACCTCCCTTATTCTTACAATTTAGGGGGGGAGCACTTTCTTACATGGTGGGCAAGGATATGCTTAATAATATTTTTAACTAAACCATGCCTAGCTCCTCCATGACGCTAGCCTAAAAAGGAATGGTAAAGTTTAATGTTTAAATTTAATTTTAGCATGAAACTTTAACTCCTGTGCGTTAAAGAAAATAACGGGGTACTCCCCAATCAATATGCCTAAAGGCATGGGAACCCGATGGGATTTTTAGGAGATGGCGTAAGATTTGTTTTACCAACCAGACATTAATAATAATGAGCCTTGACTAAAGCACTGATAGTTAAAAAAAATATTAACTTCTTTTATTGCTCCCGAGAAAGACTCAGAGTTCAGATTTGGACTGGTATCAGATAAACATCATCACCTAAATTAATTGAGAGGAGACGGTAACTGTCTAATAAGTACCACTACTTAATAGCATTTACAGCATAGACGAATGGTATTCGGCATGCATATTTCCCATGTTAGATCGGTGATCTTTATTCTGACCATAATGGAAGGTTTGTTATACCAACCACACAATAATAATAAATATTGATTATACAGAGACAGACAAGATCCGCTATTTATTTTGGAGTTTAATTGAACAGGTGGATTTCCAACTAATTGTCAGCAAGAGAGACGTTGCCATGATAATGTTTATTTTATACTTATAATACAACAATCAATAATGGCTATGTCAACACAGTGGCAATAAATACAGATTTAAATTTCTCCGTTCAAATCCTGTGGGCATATAAAGAACTATTAAAAATTTATGAATACCATTAAAGACGAATCTGACTAACATCCCTTCAAATCTACTTGCGGCGATATGCTGACTGGGGAGTTAATGAGATGCGATGGAAAGTGATGGATGGTTATTGAAGGAAGCATTCGGCGTTAGAGTCACTTGTCCATGCTCTGTTCCTGCCCATACTCTATTTTTCTACTCTCTCTGTCTCCACCAAACATTGATGCAGTTACTAATGTTTTCGTATAAGGCCAGATTCATGGCTGCAACAATAATTGAGAAGCAATAATGGCGCCGATAATAAGGAGATTCGTTAACGCCGCCTATCAATATGGTGTCGAGGGGTGAGTCGTATATATTTTAGTAGTGGCAATAGATATAAATGATAATGAGGTAATTGACCATGCTGGAGTAGTGCCCAAACTGAAAGTAGTAACTACACTAATGACTAGCTGCCAATATAAAACTATGCGTACACATTAAGTCATGGCAGCTGCTCCAATAAATCTAGACCTGGCAATGTAAATCCCTATCACCATACCATAGATCTCATGTGTGACAACAAAGGTATTTTGTAACAACATAAATTGGTTAGCTTTCCTATTTATTTTTTTTTGTTTGAACAATCGAAGGACGAGTATGCATGAGGTTTGGCTAAAGGAAACAAATATCATGACCTGTTGTCCCCATGTTGCCCTCAGTATTTTTCTGTCAGCAGGATGAACTCTTCACTAATGCTGGAACACACCAATGTACTTTAGGTTGTAAGTTCACTATTTTATGACCATTACTTTTAGTTGGGAGCATCGAATTCATGCCCTGGCGCGCTGATTTCTTTTTTTCTCTTTGGTCTGAAGCCATGGTATAACAATGCTTTTATATGTAGGATGAGATACGCTTTTGAACTCTTATATTCTTGTTTGTTGATCTCCCCTTTTTATAACTTTGTAAAATTGTATTTACCAACTACGTTGAATTCTGTTAACAGGAATAGGCACAGTTACAGGAAAATAATGTTTTTTTTTTTTTACAGCAGAAATAAAAATGCGGGTGGTTGAGAGATGCAACTGAGCAAAGTATTATCACCGAGCTATTATATAGCAATAAATTAGAGTGTTACATGGAACAGAAGAACAGAGAACAAAATTCCATTACCTAAACTGAGTGTTTCCACATCACATTGCTCTATACAAGAGAGCGTAATTCCATTGTCTCTATCTAATGCTTCTATGCTTATCTGAAATGTTTATATCGTTTCTAAAGCATAACTATTATTGGAACAACAGAGAAAGAAATTTTATACTATATACTTCCCAAGAAGTAGGTGTCTCTTCTTTCTAACCCATACACACAATATTATTTTGTTTTACTGTAAATAACAAGAAGCTTTCTCTTTTCTAATGCAAGAAAATATAATGATCTCCCATTTTATGCTTTCTCAGATGAGTAGAATGAAATAAACTCACAAAGAAAGTACTTACTATATATCGAAAGTAACCAGACATTTATGCCTTCACCATATACATACTAGCAACAAGCTTACACCATTTTATTTTCAGTAGACTAATATATTTAACTAAACAGAATTATATATCCCATTTCTAAGTGTCTGTTATATATTTTCTTTCTTCTGCAACTAAGAAGAAATCTTTCTTTCTTTTCTTTTTTTTTTTCTTTTTCTTTTCAATTTATCGCAGTAATAATAATCCTTTTTTATTTTATCAACAACACTTTATAAAACAACATCATGATTAATACAATTAAACAGTTCTTAAAGATTATTACAAAAGATAGATACAAGATAAGAAGATGATTCTTTTCAAACCAAGCTTGGTCCTATAACAGAAAGGAAGAAGAAACAATATAACATACGTTTCACAGTGTATATATATATTTTTCTTTACATATCACCAACTTCTTAATACATATATTCCAAATAACTCAAACTCCACAAGATAGAGCTGACTCCCTCAAATAGAAAGGTTCTCCAAAGCTACCAACCTGCACCATTTAGATTTTCAATGGCCAAAAGGGTATGCTCTCTCATACCTCCCAACCTTGGGTTGGAAAACCAACCACCCCCCAAGCTAGGAGGTAACCAAGCTACCGGGTACACACAACAATAAAACAAAAAGCCATTTCTAACCACAATGCTCAAAAACAAAATACTCCCAACCAAGATTCACACATTTACTTAGGGATTCTTTATGAATCCAAAAATGGGGATAGAGGTGGACATCACTTCTATTTGGGGAGACCTATTAGCAAGTAGAAATAACCAACAACACAATCCTTCTTTTTCTCCAATCCACCCATTCAATAAAGCTCTCCATATCATACGTCCTCCATACAACAATCTTCCCAAAACACCATGCTATCATGAAACAATTTTGGGTACTCATACCCTTTTTGTGCCTCTCCTTCTCAAAGGAGGAACAATCTCCCCATAGAGGTTCCTACACATTCCTATCCCCCACAAGGATTCTCTTCCCACATTGGGTGAGTTTATCCTACACAACCCCAAACCAACACAAGAAAATGCAAAGACACATAAATGGACAGCAACCCATATAACTCATGTTCTCAAACTTCCATACAAAGAGGTAAAAGAAATCAAAAGAAAACATACATAAAGATAGAGTAAAACCTACCTCAAATCCAAGCCAATAATGAGAGGAGGTTGAAGATGGGCTCCAAATCCCTACTCCTTCAAGACCAAGCAAAATTTTCCTTCCTCCAAGCAATCCAAAACAACAAGCCCCAAAAGAACCCCCCCTTTCCTTTCCTTTCCCAAGGATTCAAATAGGAGTTTAGGGTTAGAAACCCTTGGAGGAGAGTGTGACACATGTCAACCTCCTATTCACCCCCATGGACACACCTCCCCACAAGTTCTCACACATGTGTGAGAACTCTTGGGGAAGTGAAAGGCCAAAGAGTGTTCAACACTCAACAAGGTTTTCAAATCTCATAAATGAGATTTTGGAGCCAACCCTCCAATCCCATCCCCCAAAATCCGTCACCCTTCTTAATGGCTAATTAAGAAGGGTCACAACTTGCAATTTTGACAAGTTATGGGTTTGATTTGACCCCTAACCAATAGGTGACCATCCTAGGAGTTAATTAAGGGCCAATTAAACCAATTTAAGGACTAATTAAACCTTTGAAACCCCTCAAAAAGAAATTGAAATTTAAACATAATAAAATAATTCCAACATGCCCCAAAACCCTCAACAGAAGTTTGATTGACCTTAAAAACATAATATCAAGATTTAACATTAAATATTTTTAATCACGAATAAAATACAACACAAAGAGGCTATGGTCCATTCTCCAAATGAACCATAGTAGCTTCACTAGGTTGACACGATTGGGTACCCTTGGTTACCTCCAATCCCATTGGCCATGGGCGCGTACCTGCACACTCAATTTCCACTTGTCAATATATCCAATATATGATAATATATAATTAAATCCACAATTCTATATATATAATTAACATAATCAAATATTGAAATAGATGAATTAGAAATATCAATACACATAATTTATTCTTTCTCTTGCAAATAAAATATTCTACAAACTCACGACTAGTAATGACGTTATAAATAGATCACGTCATCACTTAATTCAATTTCAACATCTTCTCAATTCTATACCAAAACCACTTAACCATTCTTACCATGATAATCAGATCCACACGAGCATATCAAATAAGAAAGCATAGCATGCATATAATCATCATAGGCATCATAAATAGAAAAGAAACATAACACCCAAGGTCCATAATCATCCTAAATAGTTTAAACCACATAGAGTAGCAAAATGTTCATATCAAAATGCTACCAAATAGGGTGTATCAAATAGTAGGCCTCACATCTTCCCCCTCTAGGGATTAACTTCCTCCTGGAAGTTCCTCAAGGCAAGAAAAGTAACCCTGTGTTAGTGTTAAAGAATATGACTCACACAAGGATTTCTATGATTCCAAATAATCTGACTTAGCACGACTCAATGCTTCATCTATTGAAGGAGATAATAGCACCATGAGATTCATACCTAATCTAGAACAATCCGATTAATAATTTAAACATTGAACGAGCCATCTAAGGGAACTATTTCTAACAACACACTTCAATTACCCTTTGAACTAGGGCACACTGAGGAAATTTTTTCCAAATTTTCAGCTCTTTTTACTTTAGAAAGCATATAGGCCTTCAAGATCCCAAAATACACAAAGGAATATCTATTTTTAAGCAATAATACAACACAATTTTTTTTGTATTTTTATTTTTATTTGTAAAGGTGACAAAATAAACTTCTCCTCTCTTGATTTGTATTACTTATCCAAGCTTACATACCTTCTATGTTAAATAAAATAACAACTCTTACTCGAGCACATTAAGGTAGCTAATTTATTGATGGTTGAACAATTGTACGGATGTAAGGAATTGTCTAGAGCTTAGGAGGTACAAGGTTACAACATTAACTCACAACCATATGGTTAATTGCCTAATTTCTAGGGATGTTAAGGAATGATTACCTTCTAGGAGACGTTACTACCACTTCAAAACACTAAAATGAAATATAGGCTTTTAATAGTTTTTGTGGTAAGGAAATCCATGTTCTACTCCTAACCCCTAACTTCTGAAGCCCACAATGCCCAATACAAATACCCCAACCACCTTCTTCTCCTTTTATGAAAACTATTGAGGTGCTTCACATAATCACAATTATAGAAAAATCTTCAAAATATCAACGAGATTAAGAATATAAGGCCTCAAAAAGGAATAGTAACTCTCAACAAAATAACAAATCATTGTTAAATTCTCAAAAAGATAAATTCATAAATAGAATAAAATGCAAATGTGGCCACCAATACAAAAAGAACAAAAAAATACTTTAAGCCAAATTTCATCAAAAAGGTCCTTGAGGCAAGGTCCAAACAAAAACTAATTGGAAAAGTAGCCCGAAACACAAAAATGGTTCATCGATAGTCCAAATTTCTAAAAATAAAAATAAAAATTTGTAATTCTAAAAGAACCAAAATTTTAAGTCCAAAATCAATGAAATTATAAGGATTTGCACCTCAACACCCCATTATAGATTAATCAACTACTAAGGAAGGAAGAAGATGATTGGTAGGTCTCTCGTAAGGATGCAATCTAGAATCTACCCAAAGCTCAAAAGGTTACTTGATACATACGCTTTAAGGAGGGTGTAGGATGTTATTAAGTGTCCGATTTTCAAAAAGGTGATTCATAAAAGTAGGATTGTTCAACGTTAACGAAATTAAAGTTATCTTATGACAAGGAATTAGCATTTTCGCCATCAACTAATGCAACCCAAATTATAAAACATTACTTTGAACATGCAATA
Source organism: Sequoia sempervirens (assembly GCA_007258455.2). Taxonomy (NCBI): domain Eukaryota; kingdom Viridiplantae; phylum Streptophyta; class Pinopsida; order Cupressales; family Cupressaceae; genus Sequoia; species Sequoia sempervirens. The sequence goes on along the minus strand of VDFB02175045.1, from coordinate 8,418 downwards.
AAAAACCATACAAGTTTAAACTTAACCTTTTCCCAGAGTTCCCAGCGTTAGAGCCTAGGCTCTGATACCAAAATGTAATGCCCTAAATTTTGCATGAAGGAAAAATCGCAACTAATTTTTTTTTTGAACAAAGTTACAATGTGCACGATAAAACACTATCCATCGACAACCATGCACTTGCATGGTTGAATACTGCATGCGTCGAGGACATGCTCATGCAATAGCAGGAGAGAGGAGGTATACAACCTAGACACGCTTGAGGGGAGTCTATCGCGTGCACCTTGGTTGATGAATGCACAATTCTAATGACCTGGTTAAATATGGTTATTATTATTTTTTTTTAACTTACCATTCAAGGATATCGATGATAGGATTAAAACTTGTGTTTGATTTTTCACACTAGTGTCATTAAAAAATGATCACATTTATGATAGGTTTGTCATAATACCTGAGGTTTTCAACAACCTTAATGCTACTATGATATCCTTCTTCCTTAATAGTGGTAGGATTCAAAGACTCATTAGGTAACAAGGATACTATTGTTGTTAGAACCTAATTTTATTTGCATAAATATATTCTCTCTCTTTTGAAAATTAATATTAATCTTGTCCGTTAAAATTAGTGTTAATATCAACATTCCTCTTAACTTCTCCCATGATTATGGTAACATTAATATATTAATACTCTTAATAAGGTTACTTCCAAAACAAAATCTCTTATCTAAATATATGTATTTATTTATTTAAAATCATTTTTTATACTTTTATTTATTTTAATTTATATTTATAATTAATTATGTGAATAATTAGCATTATAAAAGAATATACATATATTTACTTCTACCTATCCATAATTTATTTATTATTATTTTTTTAATTTTTAAAAGGTAAAAAAGAAACTTGAAAGAATAACCATAATTTAATAAAAGAAACCCTTCTTTATAATTATATCCAATACTCATTAGTATATTTTGTTTTTGGTTTCTTTCCATATTAGATAATATATTGAAATTTCCCCCCAAGTTTCTAAGCCACGTAGCCTTCCTTTTTAGCTTCTAGTTTTCTTTACTTAAGCATGGTTTTCTTTTCTAGTGTTTATTTTTCTTTTTATGAGGCACACATATCTTAAGATTTGGTATTATTTATCTTATCTTGGGATTAAAGGATGACTTTAGGATTTGCATATTTAAATACCATTTCTTTTTAAACCCATGACCTCCCTATCTCCACGTAGGGGAGCACTTTACATGGTAAGGATATGCTCCTTTAATATTTTTAAACTAAACCATGCCTAGCTCCTCCATGACGCAGGCCTAAAAGGAATGGGTAAAGCGAATGTTTAAATTTAATTTTAGTATGAAACTTAACTCTGCAGGTTAAAGAAAAATAACGGGGTACTCCCCAATCAATATGCCTAAAAGCATGGGAACCCGATGGGATTTTCAGGAGATGGCGTAAGATTTGTTTTACCAACCAGACATTAATAATAACGAGCCTTGACTAAAGCACTGATAGGTAAAAAAAAATATTAACTTCTTTTACTGCTCCCGAGAAAGACTCAGAGTTCAGATTTGGACTGGTATCAGATAAACATCATCACCTAAATTAATTGAGAGGAGACGGTAACTGTCTAATAAGTACCACTACTTAATAGCATTTACAGCACAGACGAATGGTATTCGGCATGCATATTTCCCATGTCAGATCGGTGATGTTTATTCTGACCATAATGGAAGATTTGTTATACCAGCCACACAATAATAATAAATATTGATTATACAGAGACAGACAAGATCCGCTATTTATTTTGGAGTTTAATTGAACAGGTGGATTTCCAACTAATTGTCAACAAGAGAGACGTTGCCATGATAATGTTTATTTTATACTTATAATACGACAATCAATAATGGCTATGTCAACACAGTGGCAATGAATACAGATTTAAATTTCTCCGTTCAAATCCTGTGAGCATATAAAGAACTATTAAAACTTTATGAATACCATTAAAGACGAATCTGACTAACATCCCTTCAAATCTACTTGCGGCGATATGCTGACTGGGGAGTTAATGAGATGCGATGGAAAGTGATGGATGGTTGTTAAAGGAAGCGTTCGGCGCTAGAGTCGGTTGTTCATGCTATGTTCCTGCCTATACTGTATTTTTCTAACCCCTGTTTTTCTACTCTCTGAGACTCCACCTAACATTGATGCAATTACTAATGTTTTCGTATAAGGCCAGATTCATGGCTGCAACAATAATTGAGAAGCAATAATGGCGTCGATACACAAGGATTCGTTAATGCCAGCTATCAATATGGTGCTGAGAGAGGTGAGTAGTATATATTTTAGTAGTGGTAGCAGATATAAATAATAATTAGGTAACTGACCACACTGGAGAAGCGCTCAAACTGAAAGTAGTAACTACACTAATGACTAGCTGCCAATATAAAACTATGCGTACACATTAAGTCATGGCAGCTACTCCAATAAATCCAGACCTGACAATGTAAATCCCGGAATACTCGATACCATAGATCTCATGCACAGGACAACAAAAGGTATTTTGTAACATAAATTGGTTAGCTTTCCTATTTATTTTTTTTTGTTTGAACAACGGAAGGATCTAGGTGCATGAGGTTTCCATAAAGGAAACAAATATCATGACCGGTTATCTCATGTTGCCCTGTATTTTTCTGTCAGCAGTGTGATGAACTCTTCACAGCTTAATGCGTTGAACACACGCCAATGTACTTAGGTTGCAGGTTCACTATTTTATGACCATTATAACTACTTTTAGTTGGGAGCACTGGTAGGGGCACCATGCCTGGCGTTGATTTCTTTTTTCTCTTTTGGTCTAGCCATGGTATAATGCTTATATGTAGGATGAAGAGATACAGTTTTTGAACTCTATATTCTTGTTTGTTGATCTCCCCTTTTTATAACTTTGTAAAATTGTATTTACCAACTACGTTGAATTCTGTTAACAGGAATAGGCACAGTTACAGGAAAATAATGTTTTTTTTTTTTTACAGCAGAAATAAAAATGCGGGTGGTTGAGAGATGCAACTGAGCAAAGTATTATCACCGAGCTATTATATAGCAATAAATTAGAGTGTTACATGGAACAGAAGAACAGAGAACAGAATTCCATTACCTAAACTGAGTGTTTCCACATCACATTGCTCTATACAAGAGAGCGTAATTCCATTGTCTCTATCTAATGCTTCTATGCTTATCTGAAATGTTTATATCGTTTCTAAAGCATAACTATTATTGGAACAACAGAGAAAGAAATTTTATACTATATACTTCCCAGCAGTAAGTCTCTTCTTTCTAACTGCATACATTAACAATATTTTGTTTCCATTGCAAATAACAAGAAGCTTTCTCTTTCTTAAATGCAGTAAAATATAATGATCTCCTCATTTTATGCTTTCTGTATGAGCAGAATGAAATAAATCCCGCAGCAAAGTACTTACTATATATCAGAGAAAAAGTAACCAGATTTATGCCTTCACCATATACATACTAGCAACAAGCTTACACCATTTTATTTTCAGTAGACTAATATATTGAACTAAACAGAATTATATATCCAATTTCTAAGTGTCTGTTATATATTTTCTTTCTTCTGCAACTAAGAAGAAATCTTTCTTTCTTTTTTTTTTTTTTTTCTTTTTCATCAGACGTAGGGGTCAATATACCCCTTTTTATTTATCAACATTTATAAACAACGTGATTAAAGAAACCGCTCCTCATAGGAATTTAAAATGTATAGTGTAATTCTTTCCCAGCATTATTACAAAAGATAGATACAAGATAAGAAGATGATTCTTTTCAAACCAAGCTTGGTCCTATAACAGAAAGGAAGAAGAAACAATATAACATACGTTTCACAGTGTATATATATATTTTTCTTTACATATCACCAACTTTCATCCTCTTTGAATACATTGAGAACAAAATAACTCCAAATCACAGATAGAGTTTAATTCCCCCAAATAATAGGAAGGTTCAAAGCAATACCAACTGCACTCATTTAGATAAGCTTCAAAGGTATGCTCACTCCCAACCCTTTGCTTGTGCAAACTAACCACCCCAAGCTTTTAGAGGAACTAAGCCACTGGTACACAAACAACAATAGAACAAAATTCCATTTCAAACCACAATGCTCAAAACAAAATACTCCCAACCAAGATTCACACATTTACTTAGGGATTCTTTATAAATCCAAAAATGGGGATAGAGGTGGACATCACTTCCATATGGGGAGACCTATTAGCAAGTAGAAATAACCAACAACACAATCCTTCTTTTTCTCCAATCTACCCATTCAATAAAGCTCTTCATATCATACATCCTCCATACAACAATCTTCCCAAAACACCATACTATCATGAAACAATTTTGGGTACTCATACCCTTTTTGTGCCTCTCCTTCTCAAAGGAGGAACAATCTCCCCATAGAGGTTCCTACACATTCCTATCCCCCACAAGGATTCTCTTCCCACATTGGGTGAGTTTATCCTACACAACCCCAAACCAACACAAGAAAATGCAAAGACACATAAATGGACAGCAACCCATATAACTCATGTTCTCAAACTTCCATACAAAGAGGTAAAAGAAATCAAAAGAAAACATACATAAAGATAGAGTAAAACCTACCTCAAATCCAAGCCAATAATGAGAGGAGGTTGAAGATGGGCTCCAAATCCCTACTCCTTCAAGACTAAGCAAAATTTTCCTTCCTCCAAGCAATCCAAAACAACAAGCCCCAAAAGAACCCCCCCTTTCCTTTCCTTTCCCAAGGATTCAAATAGGAGTTTAGGGTTAGAAACCCTTGGAGGAGAGTGTGACACATGTCAACCTCCTATTCACTCCCATGGACACACCTCCCCACAAGTTCTCACACATGTGTGAGAACTCTTGGGGAAGTGAAAGGCCAAAGAGTGTTCAACACTCAACAAGGTTTTCAAATCTCATAAATGAGATTTTGGAGCCAACACTCCAATCCCATCCCCCAAAATCCGTCACCCTTCTTAATGGCTAATTAGGAAGGGTCACAACTTGCAATTTTGACAAGTTATGGGTTTGATTTGACCCCTAACCCATAGGTGACCATCCTAGGGGTTAATTAAGGGCCAATTAACCCAATTTAAGGACTAATTAAACCTTTGAAACCCCTCAAAAAGAAATTGAAATTTAAACATAATAAAATAATTCCAACATGCCCCAAAACCCTCAACAAAAGTTTGATTGATCTTAAAAACATAATATCAAGACTCAACATTAAATATTTTTAATCACGAATAAAATACAACACAAAGAGGTTATGGTCCATTCTCCAAATGAACCATAGTAGCTTCACTAGGTTGACACAATTGGGTACCCTTGGTTACCTCCAATCCCATTGGCCATGGGCACGTACCTGCACACTCAATTTCCACTTGTCAATATATCCAATATATGATAATCTATAATTAAATCCACAATTCTATATATATATAATTAACATAATCAAATATTGAAATAGATGAGTTAGGAATATCAATACACATAATTTATTCTTTCTCTTGCAAATAAAATATTCTACAAACTCACGACTAGTAATGACGTTATAAATAGATCACGTCATCACTTAATTCAATTTCAACATCTTCTCAATTCTATACCAAAACCACTTAACCATTCTTACCATGATAATCAGATCCACACGAGCATATCAAATAAGAAAGCATAGCATGCATATAATCATCATAGGCATCATAAATAGAAAAGAAACATAACACCCAAGGTCCATAATCATCCTAAATAGTTTAAACCACATAGAGTAGCAAAATGTTCATATCAAAATAACACAAATAGGTGTATCAGTCAGTAGGCTCCTCATCTTCCCCTCTAGGGATTATGACTGAGCCACACAAGGATTCTATGGATTCCAAATAACTGACTTATACCTAATTCTAATGCTTCCATCTATTTAGTTGAGGCAGATAATAGGCACCATGATCTGCTCCAATCTAGAACAACTGATTAATAATTCTGTTGAACTGAGCCATCTAAGGGAACTATTTCTAACAACACACTTCAATTACCCTTTGAACTAGGGTACACTGAGGAAATTTTTGCCAAATTTTCAGCTCTTTTTACTTTAGAAAGCATATAGGCCTTCAAGATCCCAAAATACACAAAGGAATATCTATTTTTAAGCAATAATACAACACAATTTTTTTTTGTATTTTTATTTTTATTTGTAAAGGTGACAAAATAAACTTCTCCTCTCTTGATTTGTATTACTTATCCAAGCTTACATACCTTCTATGTTAAATAAAATAACAACTCTTACTCGAGCACATTAAGGTAGCTAATTTATTGATGGTTGAACAATTGTACGGATGTAAGGAATTGTCTAGAGCTTAGGAGGTACAAGGTTACAACATTAACTCACAACCATATGGTTAATTGCCTAATTTCTAGGGATGTTAAGGAATGATTACCTTCTAGGAGACGTTACTACCACTTCAAAACACTAAAATGAAATATAGGCTTTTAATAGTTTTTGTGGTAAGGAAATCCATGTTCTACTCCTAACCCCTAACTTCTGAAGCCCACAATGCCCAATACAAATACCCCAACCACCGTCTTCTCCTTTTATGAAAACTATTGAGGTGCGTCACATAATCACAATTATAGAAAAATCTTCAAAATATCAACGAGATTAAGAATATAAGCAAGGAATAGTAACTCTCAACAAAATAACAAATCATTGTTAAATTCTTCAAAAAGATAAATTCATAAATAGAATAAAATGCAAATGTGGCCACCAATAAAAAAAGAACAAAAAAAAATACTTTAAGCCAAATTTCATCAAAAAGGTCCTTGAGGCAAGGTCCAAACAAAAACTAATTGGAAAAGTAGCCTGAAACACCAAAATGGTTCATCGAAAGTCCAAATTTCTAAAAATAAAAAAAATAAAATTTGTAATTCTAAAAGAACCAAAATTTTAAGTCCAAAATCAATGAAATTATAAGGATTTGCACCTCAACACCCCATTATAGATTAATCAACTAATAAGTAAGGAAGAAGATGATTGGTAGGTTTCTCGTAAGGATGCAATCTAGAATCTACCCAAAGCTCAAAAGGTTACTTGATACATATGCTTTAAGGAGGGTGTAGGATGTTATTAAGTGTCTCATTTTCAAAAAGGTGATTCATAAAAGTAGGATTGTTCAATGTTAACGAAATTAAAATTATCTTATGACAAGGAATTAGCACTTTCGCCATCAACTAATGCAACCCAATTTATAAAACATTACTTTGAACATGCAATACAAAACCATACAAGTTTAAACTTAACCTTTTCCCAGAGTTCCCAGCGTTAGAGCCTAGGCTCTGATACCAAAATGTAATGCCCTAAATTTTGCATGAAGGAAAAATCGCAACTAATTTTTTTTTTTTGAACAAAGTTACAATGTGCACGATAAAACACTATCCATCGACAACCATGCACTTGCATGGTTGAATACTGCATGCGTCGAGGACATTGCCCATGCAATAGCGGGGAGAGGAGGTATACAACCTAGACATGCTTGAGGGGAGTCTGTCGCGTGCACCTTGGTTGATGAATGCACAATTCTACTGACCTGGTTAAATATGGTTATTATTATTTTTTTTAACTTACCATTCAAGGATATCAATGATAGGATTAAAACTTGTGTTTGATTTTTCACACTAGTGTCATTCAAACATGATCACATTTATGATAGGTTTGTCATAATACTGAGGTTTTCAACAACCTTAATGCTACTATGATATCCTTTTTCCTTAATAGTGGTAGGATTCAAAGACTCATTAGGTAACAAGGATACTATTGTTGTTAGAACCTAATTTTATTTGCATAAATATATTCTCTCTCTTTTGAAAATTAATATTAATCTTGTCTGTTAAAATTAGTGTTAATATCAACATTCCTCTTAACTTCTCCCATTATTATGGTAACATTAATATATTAATACTCTTAATAAGGTTACTTCCAAAACAAAATCTCTTATCTAAATATATGTATTTATTTATTTAAAATCATCTTTTATACTTTTATTCATTTTAATTTATATTTATAATTAATTATGTGAATAATTAGCATTATAAAAGAATATACAAATATTTACTTCTACCTATCCATAATTTATTTATTTAGTTTTATTTTTTTAATTTTTAAAAGGTAAAAAAAAAACTTGAAAGAATAAACATAATTTAATAAAAGAAACCCTTCTTTATAATTATATCCAATACTCATTAGTATATTTTGTTTTTGGTTTCTTTCCATATTAGATAATATATTGAAATTTCCCCCCAAGTTTCTAAGCCACGTAGCCTTCCTTTTTAGCTTCTAGTTTTCTTTACTTAAGCATGGTTT
>VDFB02175044.1:0-19637 GCA_007258455.2 Sequoia sempervirens | reverse complement strand
TGAATCGTTAAAACTCATTTATTAAGAATAAAATCTAATAAATTTTGACTTCATTGCATACTTGTTATAAATATCTCATTAATCCAACCATACATATTATATATGTTAAAAAATATATAATTGTTATGCCCATAATTTTTCACTATATCTTGACGTGGATCTCCTTCAACTAGATCAATTAAAAATTATTTGTAATGTTGGAGGAAAATGGATTTAATATCATTAGAGTTGTCATTGAACTACCTCTCTTGATCAATGATAGATATTATTCAATTCTCGGTGAATGTAAATATGTTCGAGATAACTAAAAAATAATTTTGTATCCCTTATATCCTTTCATCCAATGTAGCCTATCTCTTTAATTGAGATCCTCTACCACAATTAAGTTCAAATCTTCTAAGTTTTATTTCAACGAAGCAAACCACCATTGTAGAAAAGTTATTAGTAAAGCAAAGCCAAAACAAGTTTTTTTCTATTTGATCCATTTTTTTTTCCATTCTAGATCTCTTTCTAGCCATATTCTTATTATAAGATCATAGTCAGGTAGTGCAATAGATTTAATCGCATCATTCCACAATTGTATCCACTTACCATTTTGATGAGGTCTAGGAACATCAACCAAAGGGATATTAGGCAAGCAAGGTGATCAATTTGATTGAGGTGGGAAGTGTTGAGCTTGAAGGATAGATTATTAGGTATGAGGAATAAGAAGTTTGAAAAGTTTAAAGAATTGGGAGGTGATATGTGAGATAGATTTAATAGAATCTACTTAAATAAGGGTGTTTTGTGGAGAGGGGACAAATGGTACAGAAATAATTAAGTTTTTAATCTATCAATATTAACCCATCGAATTGGCCCTGAAGTCCCAGTCTTACGAACAGTATAAGAATTATTTTTTTGCCCAAAATGGGATCTAAACCCCTCATGGTATTTCTAGTTAGGATGTAGGAATTCAATTATTTTTTAGAGAGTGTATGAGAACTAAACCAACTTGTATCTTGGTTTCTTCCACCATATCATATCATATTTTTTGTCTAAAACTTACAATTATGACATATTCTTATGACATTTAAGAGCATGACTATAGAATATTTACAGTAAAGTATTGATTGGTCAACATTATGAAAAATCATAATAAATCTGTTAAGAAAGAGCAACTGTGTCAAGGAAAAAGATGTGGATGTTTACAAGAACTTTTTTTTTTAAGAAAAAGTGGGAGACCACTTATAATTTTATTTATATATAATATTTTACATATAGCTAGTTCAGGCAGACATACTGGCAAGAAAGAACTAGCAAGAAAACCCCCAATTGCAGTCCAAGTAACAAATTTTACAAAATATCAAAAAGACCAGTGAGGTCCTAGTACAAATGACCAATTGTCTAATTACAACATGTTACAAAATCACATTGGTTGAATACATCAATACAAAATCATCAATCTCCTCCATGGAAATGGCAGATCTGTATCTGTTTAGAACTTGGTAGAGATGCACAAAGAAGTGTCATGCATTGTGGATAACAACATGCCTTGGAATATGTGAACATAGGTCTCTTCTTATGAAACAAAACCTTCTTTGAATAATTAACATTAGAAATTAATACAGTTTGGCAAGCATATTGTATAATCACACTAGAAACCAACAATGGAAGATTGAGAGTCTCAACTAAGAATTCCACCAAGTATAGATAACATTCATACTAGAAGCCAACAACAAAAGACCAAATTTCATAAATAAAGTTCATGTGTTATATATCATGCCTTTGAGGGGTCCACAAGTACCATGAGCCTTTTGAAATCCTTCTCCATCTAAATGCATCCATTCCAAGACCATTGGGAAGTGGGTATAGAATATGAACCAAGTATTAATTTCTAATGTTAATTATTGAAAGAAGATGAAGGTCCTTATTTACCCTTAAATGACATTTAAATTGGATATTTTAATGTTCAATATAATGAAATGTTTAAAAAATGAAAGGGACAATAATATTGAAAATAAAAATGTTGAACATGAATGTGAAAATATTGTAAAATTTGATGGAACACCTATTGATAAGAGTAGCATCATAGAAGAAGAAGAAGAAGAAGAAGAAGAAGAAATACATCAACAATTTCTTGACTAATGTGGATATGAACCCTATGACATTGAAATTGCACTCAATAATCAAATTGTTGATAACAATGATTAAATTGATAGCTCACATGAACCAATGAAACTCAATGTGTCTCCAAATTACATAAGAAGAGAGAACCTTTGTGAAGAAGAAAAAGAAATTCAAAAACCATCTTTTTGTAATGAGTTTGTTAAAATGTAAAAACAATCAAGAACCCCAAAATGGTTTGAAATTGATGAGCATAATAGAAATTTTTGAAGGCAAGAGGTCATCACAAACCATTCGGTTGTGGGCTTCAAAAATTTTCAATGAATGGTTTTCCAATAAGATGTATTAACCAAAATATTCCAAATTTTTACACAATTACTAAAGATGTACAAAATGAGACCTTTACTAAATAAATTTCAAAAGATTCATGTAAAACAAAGTTTGATCGAAATAATATTGTTGTTAAAGTTTTTTTTAATGCATTAAATTCTATTGTAAATGATAGTAAGGAAAAAAATAAAAGAGTTGCTCATAGACTAATAACATCATTAGTAACAAATTAAATAATTAAAAAGGCTCAATTATTAAGGTAAACTTGTCTTGAATTAAGCCTAAATCGTAAAACATTATCAAAAGTACTATCAATAAGATCATGATTAGAAATTCCTATTGAAAATCATACTTGGGCTTTTAGCAGTAGGCTTCCATGAGTCGATAAGAAGCTAATTAACAGTAGAAAGGATGAAATTCAACAATTTTGGCACTCTAACTCTAGATTTACATATGAGGTTGGAAACAACATTTTTTATACTCTACCTAGGCCATGATTCTGTTATGAGTACGAAGAGTTTATGATAGAAATATATCCATTATTGTTGAGTTAAAAGTAGGTTAAATATTATTTTTCTTAAAAAATCACTTTTATATAAATGTAGGTGTTTTGGAGAAGAAAGCCATAGTATGAACAAGGATCGACACTCCATGGCCATAAATTTCAAGGTGGGGACATTCAATATAATTCATAAGGTGTTATTATAATATTAAATGCTTTCATTGTTTAGTTAGTTTTAATCAATGTTGTATGATTTTATGAAACATTTTTAATATTTAAATGTGGTATTTTGGGGAGTTGCAAGATAGATCTAGCCTATCGAGAAAGGATATAGGTAGAGAGGAGGAGTGACCTTGACAAGGATTGAGACATGGATCACCTCGGGGTGGTAGATATGAGTGGAACATAATCATAGAGAAGGATAGGCTAAGAGGATAGATATAGGAGACAAATACCTTAGGGGCACCTTTTTAGTTGTGTGTATGCTCGGCAGAAGGATTTACCGCCATAAGCTTGATGTATTTGAAGACACATTTGCATGAGAACATGATACGCGATATGGGAACCATTAGTTGTGTTGATGATGGCGTGATGATTTGTATGTGTATGTTGGATGTGCATGATATATAGTTATATTTCTTGTATTTGGATCCTCATAGGTATGGATGTTCATGAATCTTATGTGTATGTCTAATGGTAGCATGTGGAAGGATAAATATGGCTATTGAAAACTTTACCATTATCTTGACAACTAATTATGGCTATATGATTATCTTATTGTAATGAACCTAAGTTAATTCGATAGATATTAGTGAAGTTGAATTAGGAAGCATGGATTGTGCTAAATTATTATACACATTTTATGTTTAAAAATATGGGTCTAATTTTTGCGATATTGAAAGTCAGTTAAATTTCTTCAATAGTATATCCAAGGTATAGGGATATATTAGTGGTAGGAGTAGTGTAGGATAAAAAGGAGAATGTATAAAGAGGGGAAGGTCTAGAAAGGTAATGACATGGTAATGGAAGGAGAAGTTACACTATAAGGTTAGATTTTCATAGGATAAGGAGGAATGGTATGAAGAACATATATGTATAGGATAGTGCTAGTAGTAACAATGGTGTGAACATATATAAAAGGATGGGAGATAAGAAAAATACTAGTGGAGAGAAAGGCGGTAGGACATGGGTGGTGGATCTCATGGAAGTGGTAACTATAGTATGATAGGAGGAATCATTATAAGAGGATGAAGGGTAGAAGGATGCATAGAGGGTACAACATTATTAAAATCCATTAAAGTGGTAATATTATGAATAGTATTAATTCCCTAAGGATAGCCACCTAATACATTATATAAATTACTAGCCAATGAGTGAGGATATTTAGGGTGGAGAGGTGCATCAATACGTAATTATCAATTTAGGAAAATATCTTGTTTAGCAACATATGTATCTAAATCATAGTCTTGATCATTATTTTTCATCTTCTTTAATGTGGCTCTTTATATGGTTGTCATTAGCTATTATATCAAAAAATGATTCAATCGTCATTTTATTTGCTAGCCATATTAGAGTTAAGATGAAAACTCTATAAAACAAGATTTTAAAGGATATTAATTTAACTAGATAAAAGATCAAGGAAAACACTCTCAAACATGCAATATACCCCAATTGCTTAGACAATACATATTTCCTAATAATGTGTGCAACTAAAAACTAATAACATGTAATGAATGGATGTAGGTGATAATAATTAAATAATCCTAATTGAACTAGGGTTGTCCCTTTTATATATTTAAGAAGTTGTAAGAGCATTGTATGAAATTGTAAGATGGGAATTACTTATGAAATGTTATATGACACATAAGAGAATAAAAAAGGGGGGTTACACTAGAATATTGATTAGAATTATGAAAATCATCAAGATCATCTTAAATAATGGGTTTGAATATGTCAAAAATGGAGTGTCAGTTATGAGGAGGATTTGAATTTTTTTGACAAGATGTAAAGCATTTGCTAAATACATCCTATAAACCAAGTCAAGGAATATGGTGTTGGAATTTGTGCCAAATTTGGTGCCATTTTTAGGTCATTATTTTGGCTCATGGCTTTGGTAAACCACACTTGGTTTATGGTTTAAATTTTTCCTATTTATGGGTGCTTGAGATGGAGAAAGCATAATGATTTTGTAGGTATCATCATGCTACTAGGAATTACTCCATATTCACATGTTTAAATGATACTACTATAAGGGTATGCACATGAATATTTTATTGTAAATGATATTATTATCAAATAATATAATTGGTTCATGTTTTTGGTTGTGGGAATTTTCTTCCAAGAGGATTTTCCCATGTACATAATTATGTTATAAATTTATAATTTATACATTTTTCTTGTAACTAAAATTAAATCTATTTTGCATATTTATCTCTTGATAGGTTAATATGGGAAGTGTTTCCACACCTCAAATTCCTTTTAAAATACTATCCAAGTCTTAATCAATTTACATCCTCTATCTTATTGTGCAATACCTACCTACCACCAAAAATGTGTAGAGATGGACATTTTTAATGTTACAAATGATATCTTCCTAGTGAGATAGAGTCTATTGGAAAATATGTATGATTTGAGTTGTCAAATCTACTTGTCCATATTGTTAAGGGAACTATATGCATGTTGCATCTAATGGTACCAACAAATCTACCCACATTCAAATGATACAACTTGTGGTTCTATTTGAACTTCATAACTTTATATTCTTTGTTTCCATATGCTATTAAGTTATTATATATGTTTCACTTGGTCTTTCCATTTAGGAGCAAGGTAGATTTTTTATTTTATAGGCTATCCATAGCTTTGATTGCTGAAATGGGAAGGCATATTTCATTTACACATAGGACATAAAAATTTAAGCATCTAATATATATATATATAATTAAGAGTAAAAAAAAATTATTTCAAAATTTGAATTAGAATAAATGATCATAAAGAGAGGTAAATTCAACTTGCTAATTTGAATTTAAATTTTAAGTTAAGGGGTAATTTATTATACATTTCATTCAAACAATCTAGTTTCTTTCCTCTAAATTTATTCTTCAATTCATACATTTAGTTCACCAACCATTTTTGGAGTAATGTCATAAGACTCAAAGGAAAAAATATATAAATTTTATCCAAAGCCTACTAGCGTACCCTAGAAACTCTTTATATCATGAATCGCTTTGATATAATTTCTCAAATAAATTTGTTAATGAACTGTTTTTATATAATGCCTCAAATAAATTGGAGGTGCCCTGGTAAAAATGTATGCAAAATGTGGAAGCAAAATAGTGTATGTTGAAAACACTTTAAAAACTTTCAAACAAATGCAGTTTGAATTCAACAAATTTGAAAAAAAATTCATTTAAGGTTTCGAAATTTAACACAAACATATGCATTTTGAACTCTACAAAATTTGAATTTCACATTCTCGTGCTCATATGCAAGCTCTGCTGATGAAATTTGGAGAGACGAAGTTGAGTTTGCATTCGCTGGAGAGAAGAAGTCAGTTTGCTCGCCGTCACGGTCTTGGTTCGCCGCACGCACTAGGGAAAGCAACTGGTAAAAAGAAAGTGAAAATGACAGTCGAAAATGAGAATGTTTTTTTTTTTTGTAATATTTAATGGGGTTCGGTCGAACCCATTTAAATATGATTATTTTTATTTAGGGTTTGTGGGTTTGGTCGAACCTATGATGAGGTTCGGTCGAACCATTGAGTTCGACCGAACCCATTGAGCTTGGGGAAAAGGAAAAAAATGAAATTTCCTTCCTCATATAATTTGTAAACCACTATTGTGGTTTGACTCCCCATCCATAAATGTTGAAGTGTCTTGAAAATTAAAACCAAGAGTTGAAGCATAAATACAAGCAAAAAATCACACTGACCATGACACACCCAGACAAAATTTCTAGAAAAACATGCAAAGAAGGAAATAAATGGGGAAACAGTTTAAAAGGTGTACAAGGACACCTTAGGATACATAAAAGCTCCGTAGTGGAGGGTATATTAAGGAATATTTTTCAAAGTTAGATTGAAAATACATAAAACTTAAATCCCCAATCAACAATAGAGCACAATGAAAACAAGAAGCAAAATAAGATGAAACAACATCACCTAGTCTTCAAGCCTCCATTGGTTGACCTCCATTGGCCTTCTCCATCTTGCTGAAAACTTGTATAATTTCCCTCAGAATTGAAGTACAACTATAACCTATGCCAAAGACAAGCAAAATATTGAAGTAATGTGTATGCTCAAGTACTCAAAAGCTCTCAAGCATGTTGTGTATAACTTGTGTGTCTGTAACTTGTCTCTAAAATGACTTGAAAGAGGGCCTTTTAAAGAATTCCAAATTGAGAATGGATGGCCAGGATTAAAAGTTGGTGAAGCCCTAAGATCAAAGGCCAAGAATCAATGTGATAAGGAGGATTAGGGTTAGGGCAACATTAGGTCAAAGTTAGGGCAAGCCTTGAAATGAAGGGTTGAGATTTAATTGGAGATAATCAAATCAATGGTGGAGAAAAATAGGTAGTTGGAATAATATAAATTATTTAATTTATGGAGGAATGTTGACTTATGAATTAAATAATGGTTTAATTCATAAATGGGAATGAGACAAAAGACAATATTTATAATTATTTTAATTATTTATTTGGTGGGATGGAATGTGGGATAAATAAATAAGTTTATTTGATTCAAGGATAAATGATAATGTTATGGAGGAAATAAGGATTGATCAATGACACATTTAAATAAATAAACATAATTTATTTATTTAAATAATCATGGAGGAATGGACATGATTAGATAATTGAATTATGTGAGGGAGAAGCGTGGTCATCATAGAAAATGTAGCCCAAGGGCCTAGGGTTTTGTGTGTCTACAGAGGGATTTACCTCCTCCACAATGAAAGCCTTTAGAAACCCTTGCTCTAGACACCACTCCTGGTCCAATTCTCATCTCCTCCCCAACTTCTATTTTCCATTATTTGATTTTTCAAAGAAATTTATAAAATGGATGATTAAATGCATTATTAGGTCCAAGTACATAGGGGGGAGCTAAACCTGATGTGAAATTATCAAAGGTGACAATTTTTGACGCTACAACCTTATATATATTTTTTTCTATTTGGAATAATCAACATATGTTTTTCTTTTACTAATGTTTCTATATTTCTCAAATTCATAAGTTTTTATTTTTCTTCATAACATATGATCAACTTATCAAATATTCCTTCCACATTCAAAAAAAATACATTTTAAATTATTTTGTGTGAGTTATGTGATGTGCATTCTTAGTGATGTAATTTTTATGATGCATCCACTTTAAAAAATCATACAAATAAATATTCAATAAAAAATAATGATACACATCTTTTGGTACTCTTAATTATTTTTCTACCAAATGATTTAAAAAAATATGAAATTAAAAAATTTACTAAAGGGGCACACACCAAACACTATGTGATATTTTAATAAGAAACATACAAACACTTTTGTGTGCACACAATATTTGACCCTTTTAACCTTAACAATTTTAAAATATTTTTAGTTATATAGAAACTAGTTTAGAGTACTACAATTCTTATTATTGTCATATCTTTAAAAATTGAGTGCACATGCATTTCAAATTACTCATTCAAGTTTAGGTTTAGCCAATTTTAGAAGAAAAAAAGTGGCCACTTTTGACTCCCTTTTTGTCCCACATTTTCATGCTTTTACCCAATTCACAGGCAAAACATATGTAAAAGGAAATAACATGGAATGAGAATCTTTATCGATCACAGGTTCATCTATTTGTTGTATTAGTTTATGCATGTTTGAGAATGAACATGCTTAGATATGCATGATTCATACTTTGAGATTTACATACACCTTAAAATAGGGAGAAAAAGTAAGGTTGGAAATGTGTTTGTGATGCATTTTTATTTTATTTAAGCTTAATTTTAGGAATGATGTCTCAATATATTTATATAGCTACAACTAACACATTTTATGCATAATTCAAATTATGTACTTGGAATTACTTGAACCTTCCTTTATATTAATTTATGCTCAAGTGTGCTTAATTTCCTAGTTAGCATGAGGGAAATCATATTTCCTTTCCACTAATCTATAGCAATTTTATTACAAATGACTATCATCTCACACATACCTAGAAATTTATTTGATACCATATTGTATTTTTTCTGTCAAATGAAAGTATGAGGATAATATGTTCATCAATTAGAAATATATATAAAGAGACATAGTTCCTAAATCCTATCATATTTTCTAGGATGTACCTTCTAACTTTATATTCAAATACTTTATTTTCTAGAAGTACAAAAATATTTTATTTTCTAAAACTACTATCTTTGTAAGTGATATAGCTCAAAAAGCATCATAAATAACATTGGTAATAGCTATTCTGACTCATTCATGTAGGTTTGAATAGTAATTTATTAAAACATATCATCATAATTTATTTAACTATTCACCATAATATAATACCTAAATTCACCAAACTAAAAGTATTAAGCATCAAAGTGTATTTAAGGGAGTTTCAAGAAATGAGGTTCACCTAAACTATAGTAAGGATTGTACTAAAAATTCCTTATCACAAATAGGGTCAATAGCTTAATGGTAGAGCAACTCAACATACACATAGGAGGTCCTTGTTGCTCTAAGAAAAATAACTATCTTCTACTTTTCTACTCTTGTGTGCATACTCATTTTTAAATATGCATATGTTTGAAAATATAGTAGAGTTAAAAACAAACCTTGGAGGAATTGTTGTGTTCAAAGGAAAGAATTAGAATTTTCTTCTTAATTAATTAATCCTTTTTGCATATGTATAATAAGAAAAGACATGCTAAGTAGAAATTAAAGTAACTAAGATGTAGTATCCTTGAATATTATATTGATGCAAGCTATATGATAATGTTGTATGCTATGATTTGCTAATATTTATTGATGATAATCCCATGTTAACTAATGATCAAGGAATATCTTTGCCCAAAAAATACTAGATGCTCAATTTGGGATGTTTTAGTGCACATGCTAGTGAGTAACAATTATGATTTGAAAGGGATGACCTCTTGAGTGAGAATTTTTGAACTGTAAATAGGGGGATATGGCCTAACATGAATATACCCAAGGGTCATATCCACTTCCTCAATATACTTACTAGAATAGCTTGGAAATGTTGTGGGAAGGTTTAGTTTAAACTAATGGGAGTTGAGAAGGATGATTGGTTGATCTATATTGATGCAAATTATTCTCTTTTACAATAGAAATTATTAATTGAAACTACATATGATGAATAGCTAACAACAAAAATATTAAAATGCAATCACTCAAAATAATTTTTTTTTTGTGTCTAAAACAACATACATTCTAGATTATAAAAGGATTTTTATCATAGCTAACTAAAATATTTCCCCACTAGAAACCCACTACCTCATAATAAACAACTCCCCTTTATAATTAGAAAATTGAGTTAAATTCACTAAAATAATCACATATCCCATACATAAATGGTGGACATAATGAAAATTTATTAAAATATTTGAATGATGTAAAATTCATTGGAAGTTGGAACACTATGTTATGTTTTTGTTATAAGTCATCTTCCCCATTTAAAAAAATTAAGATTCTCCTAGTTTAAGGAGACTTCATTTTATAGATTTTATCTTGAAGTTTTTCACTATCATGTTGGATATTATTGCACTATGTGGCCATTGGTATTTTCAATGATGTCAGCCTCTAGTGTGCTCATGTTGAGAAGGTCTTATGGTGTTGAGCAAGTGATGCAGATGCAACATGTTCAGTTGGTTTCCAAGTGCTTTTGAGAAAATTTGAATAAAGAGTGTACAAGGTGACAAAGGTGTGTTATGTGGTGTGCTCCATATTTATTCATGCTTGAATATATTATTGTGCAGTTTGGATGAGATGATCAAAGGTGTTATATCCATAGTTTCAAGTTTTGGATCATGCAGCAGTGGAAGAAGTGTCTGACCATGTGTTGCCTATGAAGAAGGTTGTTTGGGAGAAATGGAATTGATCTGCATTTCTTCACAATGAGGTTTCTTGTCTTGTGGATTTAGGAATGTCCTTATATTGCTTGCATATACCTTCCCCTGGGGTGTTTGATGTTTAGTTGTTCTGCAAGTTTGGTTAGTGAGTTGTATGTCTATGGCAGTATGACTAGTTGCACAAGATGATAGTATTTTTAGTTTCAGGTGGTTGTATCAGTGTTGCTAAATATTATGATGGTGTTGGAATGTTTTAGGATGTTGTGAGTGGTTGCTACATGCTTCACATGATGTTTCCAAACCTAGAGAAGTGTGAATGTGGTTGTTTGATATTGTTAGTGTAGGTTTGGCCAACCTAGTGTGCTAGCACTATTTGTGGAGGTGGTTTGTTGTTTTTGGAACCATGGTGTAGTGTTTCAATGTAGATTTGGGTCTTGGTTTAGCCTTAGTGTGGTTCCCCTTCACTTCTTTCTATCACAAAAGTGTTTGGTGTTGATCTACTTGGTGGTTGCATGTTTGAGGTGCATATGTTTCATTGAGGCCAACTTGGAGAAGGTTTTTGAGGTTGTAGATGATATATATACAAGGTCAATTGTTGGAGAATGTTTTTGAGGTTGTAGATGATATATATACAAGGTCAATTGTTGGAGAAGTTAGTGGTGTGTTGTGTGGTGAAAAAATATGTGAATGTGTGTGTTGAGATCTGAGTGTGAGCATGAACGCCTATGACTACTAGAAGTAGTGAGTAAAAGGTGTCTACATTTTTGAGTGCCTAAAGTTGTTGGAGACAGTGAGCCAAAGGTTATGGGTGGTGTAGAGTTTTCATGGTGGATTATCCTATTTCTCTAAGGTAGTGAACCTCCTTGTAACAATCTTCTATTATCTTTCTATTTCAGCCAGTGATTCCTTTAGGTAGTGAGCCCATAGCAATGTTTCTTTCTAGGTAGTGAGCCTTTTGTAATCAGTGTTGTTATTCATATAATTGTAAGTTAATCCTCACTATGGTTTTTCCCTGATTAGGGTTTTCCATGTAAATATAGTGTTCTCTTATGTATGGTTATGATTGTGTTTTTGTTTCATATGTTTACATTCATGATGATAATTAATGAGGGTTTGAAGGATTTAATGCACAATTGATTCATCCCCCGTCTCAGTTGTCTTGTGTGTGTAACATTTGGTATTTAAGATGTGGTTCCTTGGAATAATCTTAACTACTTGAGGTAGATCTAGATGGTGCACATGAATGGTGTCAAAGTGCCTATGTTTGATGGAATAAACTATGCCTTTTAGAAAGCCAGGATGTAAGCCTTTCTTGTCTCTTTAGGGTTTGGTGTCTAGAAATCAGTTGAAAATGGATATACAATGCTTTCTACTACTCCAAAAAGTGATGATGAGGGACTATGAGAATAATTGCAAAGCAAGGAATGTTATCTTGAGTGGCCTTTCTAATTTAGAACTTATGGAGGTGATAAGCCTCAAAACTGCTAAGGAGATCTGGACAAAGTTATAGAGCATTTATGAAGGATATGATAAGGTCAAGCAAGCAAAGATGTGGAATTTCAAATCCAAATTTGAAACCCTAAGGATGTTATAAGATGAAGATATTGTTGGCTACATGCTCGAAGTGGATAAAATTGTGAATGTCATCAATGGTCTTGGTGGAAAATTGGAGGAAAATGAAGTTGTAAAAAAGGTATAAAGAGCTCTTCCTATATCTTATAGTCCTAAGGCTTCTTCTATTGAGGAAGCTCAAAATTTGGATCAATATATAGAGACCAAATCTTTGGTGCTTTAACTACTTTTGAATTAAGAGAGTTTGACAAAGATGCTTCAAGGAAAGAAACTACTTTTAAAGTTAGGAAGAAGGAGAAGAATGATGAATTTTATCAAGATGATCTTAATGAGGTGGAAGAAAAGTTTGTAAGAAGATTGAAAAAGGGAAGTGGAAAATACATAGGTAAGTTACCCTTTAAGTGTTTCAATTATGGAAAGATAGGTCATTATGCTTCTAAATGTCCAATAAAAGTTTCAAATATCCAATGCTTCTAAATGTCCAATCAAAGAAGATAGTGGTGTATCTGATGGTGAGGAATTAGACTATATAGATGATGGAAATGATGAATGCTTGTTCATGGATTTAAATTTTGGAACTAATTCTACTAATCCTAAAAGATGTGTGAAGGAAATTGCTCTAGAAATAAGTCACAATATTGAAGGAACTATGTTGACTGCTTTTCATGCAAGAGAGGAGGGAAACTATTGGATAATTGACAACAAATTCTCAAATCATATGACAAGTGATAAGATTAACTTTGTTAAGCTTGAGAAGTATGATGGTGTCTTGCTAAGTTTGGTGATGACACATTTGCTAAGATCTGTGGAAAAGGCTCAATTAGTTTTGATGAAAAGCATAAGAAAGATGATGTTCTTAATGTCAAGGGTCTCTAGCATAATCTTCTTAGTGTAGGACAAATGTGTACCAAAGGATAAAATTTGGTGTTTCAAGATGACGGTTGTGAAATTGGAAAAGGAATCTCTAGAACCTTGTTTGCAATAGGAACAAGGATTGAAGGGAATGTTTATCAACTCAAAGATGGTGGTGTTACTTGTTCTTTATGTCACAAATAAATGAAATTTGGCTATGAAATAGAAGAATGAGTCACATCAATTTGGATAGCCTAGTGAAGATCAATTCTATTGATGTTGTGAGAGATCTACCAATAATTATAAATCCTATCAATGAAATTTGCAAGGAGTGTCAGTTTGGAAAGTAGATAAAAAAGAGGGTTAGAGCTAATGAATATTCTACCATAGGACCTCTTGATCTGGTGCATATAGACCTATGTGGACCTATTAGAACAAGAATCTCTCAAGGTGTCAGGTATTTATATTGTTAATTGATGATTACTCTAGAATAACTTGGGTGACCTTTCTCAAATAAAAATCAGAAGCTCTTGATAAGTTTAAAACATTTAAATCTATGGTTGATAATGAAATGGATTTGAAGATCAAGTGTTTGAGTCTAATAGAGGTGGTGAGTTTACTTCAAATGAGTTAAATAGTTTTTGTGAAGATCATGGGATAAAGAGAAATTTATCAGCTCTTGAGACTCTGTAGTAGAATGGAGTTGTGGAAAGGAAGAACATGACAATTCAATAAGCAACAAGAACCATGATGAAGGAAGAAAATATACCGAATTATGTCTATTGGAGAGAAGCTATTCATACCATAGTTTACATTCTTAATAAAGGACAAGAAAGAGTGAACAATTCAAAGACCCCCTATGAACTATGGTATGGAAAACCTCCTACTATGAAATATTTTAGAATGTTTAGAAGTAAATGTTATATCAAAAGGGATGAAAATAACTTAGGTAAGTTTGATGCAAGATCAGAAGAAGGAATATTCCTTGGATATTCTACAAAAAAAAGGCATACAGATGCTAGGAAAAAAGGTTAAAGAAAACTGTTGAAAGTGCAAGTGTCAAAGTGGATAGAGAATCACATCAAAGCTTAGTGTTGATAAAAATATATGATTCTGATGAACCTCCTTGGAGTGAAGAAGAAAAAGAAGAGAAATAGAAAGAGATGACAATGGAACAAGAAGAAGCTTTGAAAAAGACTCCTAAGGCTCCTAAGTATGTGTAGAGGAATTATTTTGAAGATCAAATAATTGGAGATAAGAGAAAAGGTATATTCGCAATGAGAAAAGCTACTATGATAAAGGAACATGTAAAATTTTGCTTACTTTTGAAGTAGAACCCAAAATAGTAACTAAAGCATGCAAGGATGAAAAATTGAGGCAGATTGAGAAGAATCAGACATGGGAACTGGTTCCAATAATAGCAAACAAGAATGTGATAGGAACTAAATGGGTTTTCAGGAACAAATTGAATGAGGATGGGAAGGTTTTTAGAAACAAGGCTAGGCTTGTGTGTAAGGGCTACTCACAAGTGGAAGGAATAGATATTGAAGAGACTTTTTCTCTGATGGAAAGAATGGAAGCCATTAGGATGTTTTTAAGCTTTTGCAGCTCATAAAGACTTTCAGGTGTATCAATGGATTCCAAGTCTACTTTTTTGAATGGTGAGTTAGAAGAAGAGATGTACATTGAACAAACGAAAGGTTTTCAATTATCAGAAGATGTTGATATGGTCTGCAAGTTGAATAAGGAATTTCATGGAATCAAATAGGCTCCTAGAGCTTGGTATGAAAGATTGGACAAGTAATTATTGTAGCAGGGATTCAAAAAGGGTAATGTAGACATCAATCTTTACTTCAAGGTTGAGAGAGATCAAACCCAAAATGCGGTTGTATATGTTCATGACATAATCTTTGGAGGAAATGAAGGAATATGTAAGAGGTTTGTAGAGGAGATGGAAAATGATTTTGAGATGTCAATTTTTTAGAGAGATGAATTTCTTCCTTGGGATATAGATCAATCAATCAGAAAAAGGTATATTCATCTCACAATCGAAGTATGTCAAGTAAATGTTAAAGAATTTTTGAATGGAGGACTCTAAACCAGTATGTACTCCCATGGTTACTGATTGCAAATTAAGAAAAAAATGATGAATCTCCTAAGATAGATCATAGTAAGTACAAATCCATGATTGGTGGATTGCAATATCTAACTACTACTAGACCAGATATCATGCATGCATTATATGTCTTATGGAAAGATTTCAAGAAGATCCTAGAGAATCACATGTGGTAGCACTCAAAAGGATATTTATATACTTGAAGAGCACTACAAACTATGGTTTATTGTACTCCAAGGATAATGATTTCTCTTTGAGTACTTATATAGATGTAGATTGGCCAAGTTGTGCAAATGATAGAAGAAGTACAAGTGTGGGTGTTTTCTATCTTGGAAATAGATTGGTTTCTTGGTTAAGTAAGAAGATTCAATATCATTATTGACTGCAGAGGCAAAATATATTGCTACAACATCTTGCTACACATAGGTGTTGTGGATGAAGCATACATTAAAAGATATCAGAGTATCATATGATGAACCTATTTCTATAGATTGCATGATAATACAAGTGCTATCAACATTTTAAAAAATCTGATAATGCATTCAAGGAAAAAGCATATCTCTATCCGGTATCACTTTGTAAGAAAGTTGTTGAGAATGAAGTGAAGCTGGAGTATGTGCCTACAAAGGATCAAGTAGCAAAAAATTTCATAAAGGATCTTCCAAAATATACATTTGAGAATCTCAGGCAAAAGCTACGGTTTATTGCCCCTCCTTCTTTCAACTAGGTGTATAAGTTGTTGCATTTTCCCAAGGGAGCTATTCAAGATACATTCTTGGTCCTGGATTAATGAAGGCTACCTCTCAGGGGGAGTAGGTAGTGTTGTCTTTGGTTGGGGAAGTCAAGGGGAGAATAACTTGTGCCCCTAAGGGGGAGAGAGTAGTAGAGAAAGAGAAGTGGAGAGAAAGTAACTGAGAGAGAAAATAATTTACAGGTGTTGCTTGAAGTGAAGTTTGCAGGTGTTTCCCTTTGCCATTAATGTCGAAGGGGGAGAGAGTGATGTCTAAAAAACAAAGAGAAAAGGGGAGAAGAATTCTAAAAAACAAAGGTAAAGAGAGAGAGAGTGAAGTATGGAGAAAGAAAAAAGCTTGAAATGTAAGAAGTCTCCAAGTAAGGGGGAAAGTTGCTTGAGTGTTGTTTGACGCAGAGTTGCTTTTTTTGTTGATGGTTTTTCAGAGTTGGTGTTGCCATCAATGACAAAGGGGGAGATTGTTGGAGAATATTGCACTATGTCTTCATTGGTGATGTCATTGATGCCAACCTTTAGTGTGGTCATGTTGAGAAGGTGTTGTGCTAGTGTTGTGTAGGTGTTATAGATGCAACATGTTTACTTGGCTTCCAAGTGCTTTTGAGAAAATTTGAATAAAGAGTGTACAAGGTGACACGTGTGTTCTATGTTGTGCTCTACATTTCTTCATGCTTGAAGATATTCTTGTGTGGTTTGGATGAGATGATTAGAGGTGTTATATCTAGATTTTTAGGTTCTAGATTGTATGGTATTGGAAGATGTGTCTGATAGTGTGTTGCTTGTGAAGAAGGTTGTCTGGGAGAAATATAATTGCTTCACATTTCTCCACGTTGAGGTTTATTGTCTTGAGGATTTGGGAATGTGCTTATATTTCTTGCATCTACCTTCTCCTGGAGTGTTTTTTGTTCAGTTGTTTTACAAGTTTGGTTAGTGAGTTGTATATCTGTGGTAGTATGGATGGTTGCACAAGATGATATAATTTTTTAGTTTTAGGTGGTTGCAACAGTGTTGTTGAATACTTTGATGATGTTGGAATAGTCTAGGATGTTATGAGTTACTGCTACATAATCCAAATGATGTTTTCAAACCCAAATAAGTGTGAATGTGGTTGTTTGATAGTGTTATTGCAAGTTTGGCCAACCTAGCATGCTAGTGCTATTTGTGGAGGTAGTTTGTTATTTTTGGAAGCATGATGTATTGTGTCGGTGTAGATTTGGATCCTAGTTAATACTTAGTGTGGTCCGACTTCACTTCTTTCCACTACAAAATTTTTTGGTGTCGACCTATTTGGTGGTTGCATGTTTGAGGTGCATATGCTTCATTTAGGCCAACTTGGAGAAGGTTTTTGAGATTGTAGATGATATATATAAAAGGTCAATTATTGGAGAAGTTAGTGGTGTTTTGTGTAGTGTGAAAATATGTGAATGTAAGTGTGTGTTGAGATCTGAGTGCGAGCATGAATTCCTATGGCTACCAGAAATAGTAAGTAGAAGGTGTACATTTCTGAGTGCCCAAAGTTGTTGGAGGCAGTGGGTTGAAGGTTATAGATGTAGAGTTGTTGTGGTGGATTATATTATTTCTCTAAGGCAGTGAAATTCCTTGTAACAGTCTTCTTCTATTCTCTTTCTATTTTCAATAGTGAGTCCTTTTGGCAACAAGCCCTTGGCAGTGAGCCTTTCTTCTTTTTGGGTAGTTAGCCTTTTGTAACCAGTGTTGTTATTCATATATATGTGAGTTAATCCTCATCGTTGTTTTGCCATGATTATGGTTTTCCACATAAATCTAGCATTCTCTTTTGTATGGTTGTGATTGTGTTTATGTTTTATATGTTAACATTCATGTTGATGATTAATGAGGGTTTGAAGGTTTTAATGCACAACTAATTCACCCCTCCTCTCAGTTATTATGTGTGTCTAACATATCAACATGTGAGCATAGTAACCTTCTAAAAATGCTTATAATAGTTTTTAATTCAATGTTTTTGTTGATCTATTGAGCTTGATCATTCTCTAGTGTTAATATTTTGGCAACTTTGGTAGCCACGAGTTAAGTTTCTTGTTGTAGAGGTATAAGACAAAAAGTCATGGGTGTGTGAAGTTGAATAAACACACAACAACATGTGGTTTGCAAGATCACACACCAGGTAAAAGAACACCTAGAAAACATCGTGAACTGTAGAGTTTGGTGATTATGATTTTACATAGGGAACACACAATAGTGCATGATAGAGTGACAACACGTTGGATAAGATTGCATGCAACAATAGTATTTGCTACATGTTAATATAATATTCTTCTTTGAGTTTTTGCTAGATATTGAATAGAATTTGGATTGTTGTTTATGGATGTAGCCCACATTGGGTGAACCACATTAATTTTTTTATCTCCATGTAATTTGTTTCTTTAAATTTTATTGTATGCATTTGTAATTGTTAAATTAATTGCCCTATCCTATTGAAAATCCCAACAATGTTATCTCATGATCCCTTGAACTAATATCAAATACCATTTTATCTTCCACTCCTTGCACATATAGGGCTAGGAGGAAGTCAGTGGTTATTCCAATTTTGGGTTGGGTTGGTAAAGCTATGCAAAAAATAATAGTACAAAACTAACAAAATGATATATATTTCTACTACCAAAAAACTTGAACCTCCATGCAATGTCTTGATCACATTTTGCACCATTGCACTCGAACTAGGTTAAGTTGTCACCTTTGATGAGACTTCTAGTAGCATCCTTTAAAAAAATTTCATGATCTTGGTCATCTTCGAGGATTCAATATTCCTCTCAATCTAGTGAGAACTACTTGTAAAATCCCACTTGATTAATGTTTTACCCTCATTTTTTCAAGAAAATTGTTGTTTTTAATCCAATCCAATGTATTTTCTTTGCCCCCATACAATATATTACTTCTAAAATTTTGTCAACAATTTAGATCCTTAGGTAATTGGATCTTTAACCTTTTGATTTATTCAAGTTTACCCTCTACTTGATCAATTCCCCTTTGTCTCTTCTAATCTCCTAGAAGTACCATAACTTCATTTGTAGACTATCATTATCTTCCGATATTTCATTATTGAGATCAATTAAATCAAGATCACTATTAATTTAATCTTCATGATCCATATGTCTCTTAAGATAACCATTGATGTCATTCATTGAGTCTTCTTGTATTTCTACTTCTCTTACATCAATTTTGTGTTGTAATTTAGTCTTCAAATCATTTACTCTTTTGGATCTCAAACATTCCTTTGACTCATTTCTTAGCTTATCTAGAGTTTTTTCTTCAAGATTGCACCTATCTTTTGCTAGGATAAACAAAGCTAATGTTCTAAATTCCTCTTTACATGGTTCTAGG
>VDFB02175043.1:0-23639 GCA_007258455.2 Sequoia sempervirens | reverse complement strand
GCCCAATTGTTGATATGGAAACCCAAACAAACTGCTCGCTAGCTCTAATGGCCTCCAACAGAGAATGCCAAGAGTTTGCTTCTTGCCTTCACAACTCCATGGAATGCAAACAGTCCTGGCTGAAGAAGAATAAAAATCCGCTTAAGTAATGTTTGTCATCGTGGCACCACTAAGTGTGAGAAAACAGAAAGCATGACCCTTATCAAAGTCAAATAGTTGCCAAGCAAGGAACAAAATTGTCCCTTTCATTGTCTTCCACGTTGTATGGCTCTCAACATAATAATAGCTAAAACTACTTTGAAACAAATCAAGATATGGATGCTTGGTGCCACAAATCCACCAATAAAACTAGCAAACACATTTTCTCGTTCATACACTTGCTACATATCATTTGAGCATACTCCAAATTTGTGCCATAAATCCACCAATGATGTTCCAAACCAGTGCCAAGGACTGGCAAACATATTTTCTCTATTCATACACTCACTACATATCATTTGAGCATACTCTGAATTGTCGAAAGCAATGATAGTATCCCAATGACGATCTCAATAGAGAATCAATGCTCCATTAATCTACATGAAGTCAAAAAACACTCCTGAAATGGCCTCATGCCTTTTGCACAAGATTTAATACCTGTAGCAACCTTTTATCACCTCTAGAAGCCTGCAAGATGCTTGTAGCAGATTACATGAAGCCTATAGCAGCCTGTATGATGCATTGTAGCAACATGCACAACACCTGTAGCAGATTACATGATGCCTGTATCGGCCTGCATGATGCATATAGCAACATACACAACACCTGTAGCAGACTATATGATGCATGTAGTAGTCTTCATGATGCATGTAGCAACATGTACAACACCTGTAGCTGCTTGAACAACACTTGTAGCACTGTTACTGTTACAAGTGATCTACAAATGATCCTGCAACATGTCATATACTTTTCATAGAGACAAATCCCCATAAGTCCCTGCACTCATGATATTTTCCCATTCAAATGCAGTGTGTTTAGACGTGGTCAGGAATCTTGGATCTAAGTTTGAGTCAGGCTTGGTAAGTCTACAGTCATGATTTGCTAACATGTTAGTCTCAGTTGTACCTTGTCTTTATCACTTACATATAGCAAACAAGTCTGTAGTTCTCCTTGCCATTCACACTAGTGCATTCTTTATTCCATGTCAATGATTTCTCTAGATTGATGTGAATCACTAATTGTATCATTACAATACCAAGAGTTTATGATGTTGCATCAATGCAGTGAAACCTCCAATCTTGAAAAACAAATTGTAACTAAGATTATACTTCCCTCCATGACTTGAAGTACTTTGGTACCTTGTCACCTCCAATACATTTTTCTTTGTCACCCTGGTTTGTTGTTCCCTGTGGATGATCATGGTTGTTTTCTTCAATGTTGTCCTTCAAATGGCTACTCCTTTGGTCATGAGAACCATAATCTGCCTTGCAAATTTTTCCCTTAGAACTATCATTGTACTTGGACCAATTATAATCTCTCTTAAGAATAGAGTTAAGTATTAGATCTTAAAGATAAAACAAAATTTTATGCTTCATAGTTATCCTAAGCAACCCAGTCTCATCCTTTTCTTGCAAGACTAGGTATATTTTAAAAACTATAGCTTAATTTATCATAGTCAAGATCCACCTAATGATCAATTAAAATCATCCTTTAAGTTCCATATGTTAAATTTATTCTATGTGTTTTTGTGTAGGGGCTCAACATACAGAAACTGAAGTAGAAGTTGAGCCAAATTTAGATACTGGAGCAAATGAGGTTGAAGAACATATAGTTGATGTTAGGGAGGAGGCCCAAGTGCAAGGAATGAATATTGGAGAGGGGTCAAGATCACTTCGGGATACCATCATGGATGAGCATATGAATATAGCTAAAGAGGTGAAGAGAAAAATTTCTTCTAGAAATTTAGATCATTTACTTCAAATGGATATGGAAAAATTGAAGTTTTATGCTGAACAACCTAGAAATAGTACTAGGAGGTCAATGAACAAAACTGCAAAGCAAATAGTTGCTCATTTCAATAACCTTGATACACTCGATCAAGCCCAACTATTATCAATTGTACTTCTAAGTAATGAGCTACAAGAGCCATTACAATTGTTGGGTGTAGATACAAGTACAAAAAAGAGGAAAGGTTCACACTTACAAAAAGACATTGTTGAAAATTTGAAAAAAGGTTTGGGGTCCATTGGGAAACAGTCTCGATCAGCAGATAAGGCAATTTCAAGAAGAGTCATGTTGACATCAATTTTAAGTGAAAAAATGGCCAAAAAAAGACAAATCTCTTCACTTTCAACCGAGATTGGTTTCAGCAAAAAGACATTGACACAATATGTCAAAAGGAGAAAGATTCTTGATGATAGTACCTCAGAAGGCAATTGGGCAATTATGTGTAGAGCTCCTCGATCTGACAGGATTCAAGATGTTTTTAGGAACTTCATCTCAACCTTTTGGAATGATCATACCCGTCCTTCATCAAATAGTAGAGATGTTATCAGACACAAGATTGGGCCCAATAATAATGAATTACATATAAAACATTGGCTAGACATAACACAACATGAGATGTATGTAATGTTTTGTAATTCAAATCCACATATAAAGATTGGGCAAACAATGTTTGAAAGGTTAAAGCCATACTATGTGAAAACAAACAAGGTTTTTGAAACTTGTTGTTGTCGTTATCATATTGAATTTGATCTCTACTATCAAGTGTTCTGAAAGATTAGAGAAGAAAGTGATGGTATTCAGAATGCGCCTCCTAGACAAGCAAGTCAATTCATAGCATCCATCCTATGTGATAAATCAAATGATGATAATGCAACCAATCAAATAAGTTGCATACAAGGACACTATGAAACATGTGGAAATTTGGCTAAAATGCCTTTGAGAGATGAAGATACCGACCTGACAAAGTTGGTAAATTGCAAGAGTTACAAGTATATCAAGTTTCATACCAAAAGTGGCAAAGAATCAACAAGGTTAGATTATGTAGAAGAGGAGATAACTATTGGAACATTTATGGAAAAGTTTCGTAAATTGATACAACCATATATACAACATGCTTTCTTTTCTAAGTGGCAAGCACAACAGTTTCAGACATTAAGAGATACATTCCCACTTGGAACAGTGTTATAAGTAGTTGACTTTGCAGAGAATTACTCTTTTGTACATCAAAAAGAGATTCAATCACAATATTATTTTTCAGAGCAGATCACTATTATGGTGCATGTGTGTTATCGACATGCACAAATGGATTTGGATGGTGTTGACAGTACATCTGAGGAACGAGTCATTAAGAAAGAATATCACTTTTATATTAGTGATGACAAAGAGCACGACACTCTATTTGTACAACATTGTTTCAAAAACTTTTTTGAATATTTGGCAATCAGGGGTGTCAAAATTGAAAAGCATTTTGTATGGTTAGATGGGTGTGCTTCACAATTTAAATCTTCAAGGCCATTTTATGCACTTTGTAGATATCATCGAAATGACAACATACCACATGTTTGGAGCTTCTTTGAGAGTGGACACAGAAAGGGTGAACATGATGGTGCAGGAGCTTGCATCAAACGTGCTCTAAGAAAGTATCAACTGAATTATGAAGGAGATCTTATAAAAGATGCGCATGATGTTGTTGAATGGTGTTAGAAACACTTTGCATCAAATGAGGTTGGCACATCTTCAACAAACAACCGATCCATTCCACATAGAGTGTTTTGGGAGATATCAGGTATGTTTTTGTTTATATTTAAATCTTTAAATATACATATATATGTACATTCAAGTTTATTTATTTTAGTTTGAATATATTTATATTAAATTATGATTTTTTAATGCAAAATTAATTTTTGTAGGTGTGGATAGAAGATCAATGCATGGATGCAAGAGGGTAGAGAAAACAAGATCTTTGCATTCTGCCATGAGTACAAATAGTTTCCCGTGGACATTGCAGACTAGGGATTACTCATGTTTTTGTTATGACTGCATTTTAGAAAACTATGATGAATGCAACAACCAACAACAAGGATATGTCAGTGGATGGAATTTGGTGCCACTAGATGTTAGTGACACATACAATGAAGATGAAGATGAAAGCTTTGAAGACATTCCTTTGATTTCAATTGATTATGACCATATTTCAGGACTAATTAAAAAGGGTATGTATGTGTATATATTTATATCGTACATGTACGAGCTTTTGTAAATTTGTAACTTAATCGTTTAATAATTTTTTGCTACTTATTTTAAGTAAATTTATATATACTTAAATGATAGTGGAACTCCTTTTTTTACAAATTTTCCATGTAAATTTGGTGCAGGAGATATTTTTGCAGTCATAGCAGAGGCTAGAAACATAGAAGGTGTTAGTTATTATCTATTGCGTTGTACAAGAGAGAGGTGGAAGCTAGTAGAATCAAAAATGAGTGATGGAATGTCATTCCCCATAGGTTTGACAAAATAAATAGATGCTCTTGCAAGATTTATCTATTGAATGTATATATTTTGAATTTGTTACTCGTATTGACCTTCTAAATGTTATGTCTTACTTTTGAATGTTGGTTCCCATAGGTTCAGTTGTACTGCAAGGGACATATCTGAAACAAGTCAAAATTGTTCAGCATGGGATTCATTTTATTGATTATCAACTTGAGAACAAAGTATATCAATATAGCCACCTAGTAGTTGCTACTGCCCTATCCCTTCATCCAGTTCCACGTGCACGTGGACATCGTAAGTGGAGACTAGATAGTGATGAACATCAAAGAATATTACATGTTATTGAAGAGTGAGCTGAACCACTTGAATTGGTTTGAATAACATGATGTGTCATAGGTGTACTTGAACAATTTACACAAATTTTATGACTCCAAACTATATTAAATTGAATTTTTCTTCAAGTTCATTCAATCTTATTTGTCAACAAAACAAATATATTATCATGTATATGTTACTTTAAGTTTAAAATCTCATTCAATTAAGTATATTATGGTCTCAAGATTTTGTATAATAGCTATACTAATCATTTTTTGTATATTGTTGTTTTTTGTAGGGATGTGATGGTTCTCTGCTTCTGGATAAGACCTCCAACATGGCTGGAGGGAAGGATGCACTATCCAACATAAACTCTTTGAGGCTCTAGAGAAAGTGTGCCATGGTACAGTCTCTTGTGCTAACATTTTCATAATTGCTGCAAGGGGTGTTGTAATTCTGGTAAATAAGATTATTTGATGTCCTTTATGCCAAACTGCTATGTAGACCTATCAAGGTGGATTTACTTGCTGTACAATTGTTGTTTCAAGCCAGACAACAACATTTTATTATTACTTTTTGATGGTATTAGTGTACCATGTAAACCAAAGCAGAAGCAGATTTGTTTTGAATGGTAGAGATTTGTTTTTTTTTTAATATTGAGATTCACCATGAAAAGTAAAATTAACAACTATGTACTTGTTGGCATTGCAGAGATCTGTTGGTGTGGAAGGCAGTGAGTTGTATCTAGATGTAAAAGACCTCACTGTCAATGAGTTCTTGAGTCAATTTGCTTGAATTATATGAGATACTCTTGGAAGAAGTGAGCTATTAGGTAGCATGAGAATAAAAGTTTTGAATATACATTTAGTGCTAGATACTGTGTATGGGCGATTGCACGATACGTTGTATTAACTCTAGTGAGTTGGGTCCTTTAAATTTGATTTTATGCATAGTCAATTATTGATATATATACGCTTGATATTTGCAAGAAATTTGCTCAAGATATTCATTAGACATGCTAATATGGAGTTATTCTAAGCTATGATTTATGAACCAAAATCAATTCTTAATGTGAAAAAGTAAACATTTTGTTGTGGTTTCAACTTATGTATTATTGTTCCTCATAAACAAAATGCCCTATTCATTAGAATTGTTAGAATCATACATTATATGGTACATTATATGGTATTGGCACTTTATTTTTACTAAATATTAACTGTGGAATTTGTAGATTCACAGTCTTGAAGTATGGCTTATCAATCTTCAAATAAAAAACCAGTGAGATGAACTAGTGTATGTAATACTGACTTCACAAACAAATAATGCGCCAACCACAATGCCCAAAATCTAAGAAAAAATAATTACATAATTCAAATGGGGCTCAATCTTCCAACAGACTTGAATATGACTCAGATGGCAGACCGATAGTTCAATGCAAGTAATCTAGAAAATAAATTCAATTTGCCTCTGTCTGTCTCAGTCAATCACATAGATTAAAGTTACATTGCAAATAGAATTGATGCTTTTAATAACAATAATGATGCCAATTATTCCTTATGGTTGATGAATTACTGGAGATAGACACAATTCCAAAAGCCATTTGTATGATGCTACTTCTAAATGATGCAAGATAAACAAGCAAACTATCTTTAACATGGGTTTGGGAAATTGCAGCACACATCAAGCTGCCAAGTTCTTTTGGTAAGAAGAAATGAAGTAATATAAGTATAGTAATACAATACAGAGTATCTAGTAGATCCATTGATAATCATAGATTATGGGGTCACATAGTTTGAGATGGACTTAGAACACCAACTAGGACTCAATACAATGTTGGGTGACAGGATGTGTGACTTATCTATTAGACAAAATCAAATGGGATGGGGCACCACATTACAAAATGAACTTGATAGACTAATCCACAACCGTCTATGAGAGGACTAAAACAATTAACAGATGGTCAAGATTAGTCAACAAAGAGAATTGTAGGATTAAAATAATTGGCTAAATGAGTTATGCCATGTATTGTCATCCAAAATAAATGCACTGTGAACTATAAACACTAACTGAAGTGTCACCTGAAGAAATTTTAGATTCAATAAAGTAATGGAAGCACAAGTTTCTCTGAATCAATCACTTTCCTCAATTTTATGTTGTATTGAAATGATATCTTTGGAATAGTTATGTTTTCAAAAACTAGTTGTCGACTGCCAGTACAATTTGTGTTCAAATTTATTCTTCTAGCATTCTCTACCTCTACCCTTAGAAGAGTATTGCACTATTTTTGTAACATGAAAACATGTGGAAAAATGCACATTAAGTGGGGACATTTATGCATGTGAAATGAAGCCATAAGTGACTAGTACAAAACAAGTTCAGAAAAATATATATATATATTCTGAAAATAGTGAAGCTTTTTTATTTATAGCAAAAAGCGGTTACAAAATGGCAGCCAAAAAATACCAAGGCAAGGCCAAAATTACAAAGTAATAAGTCAGATTTTTGTAACATACATATCATAAGCTCTTACATGTCAAATATGACTTTAAACAAAGTTCAAAGAACAACAAGAAAGATAGTTGTTTCTTCAAAAGATGGCTAGTGAACAACAGTTTTTCCTTTCATACATAGATAAATGTAGGAACCAACAATTTGCATCATATATGCATTAACATGATCAGAGTTTGAAAGAGAACTAGAATATTGGGTAGGATCGTTGAAGCCTGTTGTGTGTTGATGTTCCATGCAACAGAATGGAGGGCACTAGGTTTGTATAAGGTGGTTGCTTTTTAACCAAGAACATTTGCCTACATTGATCTCTCTACTTGAGTGGCCACACTTTTGGCAGTAGGAGAAAACACTGCATCCACAACACAAAACAATAGAATCAAAATCCACCAAGTCGATAAAATTAATAGTGAAAGCTAAAAGTGCATGGTTTGTACAAAATCTGGAGTAAACAAATTGAAGTTTTACAAAAGACAAGCTTACCAAAAGCTAAAGACAAGCATTAGTGACCAGATTGTGTCCACTCTTATAAGCTCCACCAGCTTCACCAACCCAAGCACTTGACTAAGGTCCATAATTATCCAAGATTCTTTTGAGGTTCTTGAATGTAGACTCTTCTCGGCTAAGATACGATGGATCCAGTATTTTATCCACAAGAAGCTAATCAACACCTGGTAACCAGATAACAAATTGTCAAGCAGTATCATCTAAAAACTTGATATGATGAACAAATTGATGACAACTATTCAAGAGGTTCTTGGCAGATCAAAAGGATATAGAGGAAAGCTCAAAGACAAATTCCATTCATTAAATTCCATTCAACTTGCTAGCTCCTTCCATAAGAGTTAAATTTTTCACTTAGGTCCCCAAGTCTTACAGCCTTGGGGCGCGTTGTGAGACCACACAACAAAAACTAGCAATCTACCATAAGAAACCACCAAGGTATCATTAAATTAATTAACAACTAGCTGCTAGAAAAATGACCCAGGATGCTTTTCCATCTCATTTCACCCATATGCACTTTGATATATCTCTTCCTCTATTATAACCTTTCACCAATTGCAAGGTGTATACCATAGCATCAAGAGTAATCATTTGCCTTGTAAAATTTCCATTTTTCCTCTGTCATATGTTGACTATCCATTGCATTTTGTTGATTTTTATCTTCTTAACTTTAGTGTACTTACTCCTTATTTGCACTATAACTATGCTTGCAAGTGTTTGCATTCAATCTGAACAAATGGTATTTTAACTATTCATAAACCATGTCACTGTGAAAAATTCACTGCTTCAGTCCCGCATAAATCAAGTTAATGAATGAAACATAAAAAATTGAGTACATAATAAAAAATTTGTGTTGAACTACACAAGCTTTGATAAGGTTTTTGACATTTTATAGGGATTTCTTCACTATCACTTTGTGAGCCAATGATGTACTCATTTGTAAATTAACATGAAATATGTGTTCCTTGTATTGTAAACTTAAACCTTTAACCAACAATACTTTCATTCAACATGCCACTTTTAACTACCATTGTCCTCTTTTGAGCATTGTCACTTTTTTTTAGACTGTGGACTTTCTTTCATACTAATCTTTTGAGTTTGAACTGCACCTTTCTATGACTTTCATGTTATTCTATTGTAAATCCACTATGTGGTCTTTGGTAGCAAGAAATCCACAAGTAAACATAGCATTTGATATTTCCTATGAGTCTTTTCATTTCTAAATTAATCTCAAGATCACCATATTTCCTTCCAAGCTCTATCAAGCTATCCAATGGCGAGAGCAACTTGTCTCCTTAAAACCCTATACATGACTGCCCTCTTCAATATTTTTCATTGGCTGCCATGTGCTTGATTACCAAGGTCATTTTCTTCATCTAGATTGTTTCCCTTACCATTGTAATGTTGTTCTTTATAAGACAATATCTACACTTCTATAGACTGACTTCTAGAGCTCATGATGACTGTGATTATTTTCCTATGACTACCTTACTATTGTTTTCTTGACAAGGCTTTTCACAATCTTAATATATGATTTACTATGGTTTACCATAAGAGTTTCCTTGTTGACAGTGCTTGATTCCAGTTTATGTTAAGTTTCATACATATGGTTTAAGTCAAAGCAATTCCAGAATTTTCACAACTTCAATTTTGGTCTATTTTCAGACCTGCAGATTGTAGCAGTGCAGCCAACTACAGTTGGGCTCACAGCACTCTTATAATGAATTGAACTGAATTAGATTTACTCTAGAACCTAGTTGAGCAACTAACAAATCTTTATCCTTGGAACATTTATGCTTTTATTATATTGTTTTAATTTACTATTTTTTGCCTCTATACATAGGTGTATTGTGTGAGAACTGACTGCTTGCACATCTTCAGACGAGGTAAAGCTCCTACTAGACTTAGAGAAGACATAAAATGTTAATATGTTAAAATGATGTAAACTATGTTTCCTTTGGAAAGGGCTATTGGAATTCTTCTCTGAACTACACATGGCCATCATAATTACCATCTCAGAGTTTTTCAGATGATGCCACCTCATGACTGATGGTCTTTGTTAGTTGATTTGTTGCCTGGTATTGCTATTTGAAAATAGCATCAAATTAATTTTCTGACAGTAACAAATCCATGGCTGTAGTTTAAGTTTGAATTTACACAAGCATGGAGATCATACCTAAGCAAAGGCTTGAAACACAGAAAGACAAGTGTTTGCTATTAGAACTGTGTATATTTTCTTATTCATCATATTTTTTCATGTTTTATGAGTGAAAGCAATAGGGCTTGAAAATGTTTTTATTATCCAGTATATTTTTGCTCCTTTCTTGTTAACATAAACTTGTTATACATTTTAGTTAATAAAAAAACTTGAAATCGGGAGCATAGTGCTCTACATCAAACATTTGATCTGGACCCTTATCTTGTTTATGTAACTATTATGTAACTTCGGTGTTGTCAATCCTTATGCATGGAAAACTAAAGACAATTGATGAGGGTAACAATGAGAGTATAAGGACAGTCATGGGCTGTTAAAGACGGTGAATGAGTCATATATATTATATGCTTAGAGGAAAACTCTTTTCATTTTAAATGGCCAATGGCTAAAAGGTAAGGTAATGTCTTTGTGTCAGCCTTGACATTCTTCATGACTGTGATGTAATGTACAGTCCAAATGATAATCTTCTTTAATGACTGCAATCTCATCAAGGTCCTTGATAGTTGAAGATGTTACACTATTTACTTGAAACATCTATAGCATCCAAGCCTTTTTTCATTGGATTAATGTCTACAAAACCAAAATTGTGTCTTTGCAAAGTGAAGCAAGGTGATAAGAAAGGATACAGTGAAATTGAAGAGGAGGAAGAACATCAAGAGTTGATAATGACCACAAAGTGCAGTCACAGGGGAAAAATAATACAATGCAAGCATAAAGGTCAGTGATGTAAAGCATTTCATCAGTTTTTAGTTAATGGCACCATGAAGGTTGTACACAATCGTATCAAAGCATATGGTATATAATATGTGGGTATGTGCAGGGTCATCGTGCAAAAAACATGCCCTTAAGTGGCAAAAAATTCAGAAAAATCAGTGTTAGGCAACTTGACGTAAATATTTGAATAAGTTATCTATATTATTTCAAAAATATGTAAGAATAGAATTTGTAGAAAATTGAATGTAGTTTCTAAAATACTAGGTTTGTTATAAATAAATAAAATCTATTTGGTGAAAATTTGAAATTTCAATGCAGTAGTACTTAAATTTCAGGAAAAAATAAGAAGTAGGTGTCTGGACCACCTAACCATAATAAATGATAAATATTTTTTGTAAGATTTTATATATAAGTAGAGGACTCATGTCGGATGATGCATATTTTTGTAATTTTTTCCAAGTAAATAATTAATTATGAATTTTTATTACAACTTTTAGAAAATATAAAACTCGTCATCAATCACCTGCTTGGTCAAAACTTCATGAAATTTAATTTTTATTTTTTTAATCCTATAGTATGTGAAGCATAGAATGTGACGATGTTTTGGATTCAAAAATATGATACCATTGAAAGTTATAGATGTTTTTCAATCAGCCTATCGATCAAGACTTTAGTCATAATTCTAATAGAAAATGAATAATAATTATTTATTAAATTCAAATTAAATCATAATTTATATTTTGGAAAGCTGAGAATCTCCTCTAAAAACCCTTTTCGTTTCATTAATTTTGGGTGAAAAAAAAGTCGTCAGCCACATACCCTCATAATATTGCCACTTTTTGGCGCACCATGATCCTGCACATACCCATGTATGTATATAAACTAGGAAGAGTAGTGATTAAAAATTGGTATATGAACATATCATATCATAGTAACATTACACTCAACAAACCTACCATTAATCCCAAGTAATCATGACTCATTTCAAGTTTTCACAAGTTATTCAAGAAGTTAGGCCATCATAGAAAACTTTTGCAAACTATTTGAACATACCTTAAGCAATCTCAAGAGACACATAAAAAGTAGAATCTTAGCAAATTTACCTTTTGTACCCAAGAATGACTCCTCGTACATAGAGCCTAGAAAAAGAAATGTGCCAAAGAGTTAGAATCAAGATAAATTACCAACATGTTTCATTCAAAATTTTGAGCAGCTATTGTGAAAACATAAAATAAACATTGCATTTTGTACCAACAACTTGTTTACCTATTAATTAACTTAGGCTCCACCAGAGTTGTCATGCCGACTCCGAATTGAGCGACCCTCTGAGTGAGAATCATGCTCGATGGATGCACCGAGCCCTGGAGATAGTACAAGACATGTACACAATCTAATTATATTATGCCAAATTGGAATAATGTTAAATATCTATATACATGTGTACAAATTATATATATACATGGGTACATGATTTAAAAACTCAAACTCACCTATCCACTAACATTAGTCACATCAACCAAATTATGCCTGCGTACACGGTCCATCCTCAGACTCAGTGTAACATGAGCTAACTCCCTCTACAATATATATATAACATAAATGTGTACATTAGGACTATCTACCATTTAAGTAAAACAAGTAATATTAAAGTTTAAACAAGTTTAAATTGTGCATGTGTGTACACACATACATACCTCTGTATCAGGTGGTGCAGGATCTACTGCAATGACCCTATCTGTCAACTCGGCTGTATCAGGTGGTGCAGGATCTACTGCAATGACCCTATCTGTCAACTCCACTGTATCACGGGTCTCCTTGGCTAGCTCCAGTATTGACGGGTGTAGTGGACTAACTAGGTGAGATGGCATCGATGACATTTCTCCATGTACCAGCATATCCACAAAACTTGACGATCCCATCTGCAACTGATCTTCAACTAAATCTAAGCCCTGGGATGCATGATGTCGAACACTCGTAGAAGGACCAGTAGGTGTACCCTCGTCTCCAGCAGCTGAATGATCTGTAGGTGGATTTGACAAATGTCCAGTGTTTCCAAAGTGATGAGAATGAAGTGAAGGACCTATAGCCTGGCTGGATCCTAGATGTGAACGAGCTCTACTCACATGTCCTCTGACCTCATTTATCGGGATCCCAAGCTCTGCCAAAATGAAACCGTATGCCTCCAATAGGTCATCTGACAAACAATGAGCCATACTCCGAAGCATCTGCTCTCCTTTGAGACCATCTATGTCTAAGGGTGAAAGGACACCCGCCATAGCATAAGGATCAATACCATCATCCAATGGTCTAGATCGTGCAGAATGACTCATCAAATATCTCCCCACACGATCAGTAGATATCGTAGATGCAACAGCAACTATATCACCAACACCGTCAATTGCTTCCCTTTGGGAAGAAATGACAACTTGCTCTGCAATAGGTGCTAGGGTTGGGGAGATAGCAGGCAATCTCTCCCCAACCAAATTCTGACAAGATTGAGGTTGTCGATTTGGTCGACGAAAAGCCTCCCTGTCAGCAACCCTACCACGCCCCTGACCATAATATTGTGGTAGGTCCAAGTAGTTGACGTTGAGGCCCAAATGAACCTCAGCATACAACTGTTGTGCAAAGTATAAAGGAATTTGGTCGTTATTTGGATAACGTTCAAATGCT
Organism: Sequoia sempervirens; assembly: GCA_007258455.2. Taxonomy (NCBI): domain Eukaryota; kingdom Viridiplantae; phylum Streptophyta; class Pinopsida; order Cupressales; family Cupressaceae; genus Sequoia; species Sequoia sempervirens. Next base: position 10,231 of record VDFB02175043.1, on the reverse strand, counting down.
GCAAGAAAGCGTGGGTATATCAAAGGGGCCATCTGAGGATCAACACATCGAGTCACCTGATATCCCTTAACCTTGGATTTACCAACGTAATATGGAAAACATTTTTCTTTGAGGGTATCTTTTGGGACTTGCAACTGAACAACTGCAAGAGAAACCTCACCACTAATCTCGTGATGCATCTTGGCAAGAATAGCTGCTATAGTGTCAGCAGAATAAGCATTTGTGGTGTGAAATTTCCGTATAATCTTCTTTAAGCTATTTAGAATTGACACACATGTATCCTTGTAAACCCCTGTGGTGGTGGGATCAGCTAGAATACGATCCAATTTATGGATCTCCTCGTCTGTATAGGCAAATATACCCACAAGTGGTGGTTCTTGAGTTGCCATATTAGTCCCTGATTTGTCCAAAAAAATACATTACTTTAAACATCCTAGTGTTTAAATTTAAGTGAACAAATCACAATCAAATTTTACTTTAGTCCAACCAAATGGAGGTGAAGACCAATAGGTACATTTTATAATGATCTTCTTTCTATAACTAATTTCATGCAATTCATTATTATTACCCAAACCTCAAGAAAATTTGACTTTCTAAATAGAAGGAAAAGTCATAAATTTCTTAAATTAGCATTATTTAGATTATCCACAAGAAATCTAAAAATAAAGTTACAAACATTATGAACACTATTAGAAAGTCATCAAGCCCCAACTCATCTTATTTGGGATAAATTGTAAACCTGATAGTAAGAAATCTGCTTTGATGCAAATCTGACCCATAAACTGCTGTAGATATTCTTAAACAGCTCACCAATTATGGATTTCTAATTCTAGCTACTCCAAACATCTTTCAATTGAATGCAAAAGAAAAATACAGTACCAAAAGCAAAGCAAAAGTAAGTAGATAAATAGAAACAAAACACAAGATTTGGACTAGAGAAACCCAAAAGGGGGAAAACTTGGATGATTAAATACTCTCCAAACTCCACTATAACCAATCAGGTACAATCAATATGAATGAACTTCTCTTCTATAAAGTGAAAGATTGAACCCTAGAATAGAACAAATAGTAAGGAAAAACAATAAAAGCATAGAACAAATAAAAAACCCGATCACATAACTTGGAAAGAATTTTGAAAATGAAAAAAATTCAAATTTAGAGAGTACAATAAGAATTAAGAAACTTGTGATAAAATTTTGATCGCAAGAGCTTGGATGTGTGGCAATGAGGTACCACCAAGAGTGAGCATCCTTCCAATACTTGGCACAGAGAGTGGAAACAATTTGACCAATGGAGGCTACAAAATCAGTAAACTCACTTATAACTACATCTTCCATATTAGGACCGGGGGAGACTTTAGCAAGCACTTTCTTGTACTCTTTGCTGACTTATGTATCACTTTATGGTGGCACCCTTGTTGGCACAATAAGGATTTCATTGCTGCTAAGTTACCGATTCACCACCTATAGCCTTTGGATACGATTCGATTTGTACCAGATACGAAATTCGGGTACGGTACGATGGAAATTCAACCAAGATTCAAAATTTGGTCTGTGGATTCGAGCTGGATTTGATTCGCCACTTCGGATTCGACCAGGATACGGCAAGAGGAATACACGACAAATCCAAACTATAAATGCTCAGAAGTTCTAAAATATAACTTAAATTAACTTTAACGAGCCCAAACAACAAATGCTCAGAAGTTCTAAAATATAAGAAATGTACTTGTTTATCTTGTGTACAGCTTTTCATGCTCTTGTTCATGGTTTTGAGCTTTGTTAAGAAAGGAAAAGAGAACTGTGGTCTGCAGTTTTTAGCAGCCTGTGGAGAAAGTGCAAAGATTCAAATTTTAACTTGTAACTGATTTTCTAGAATATAAGTGCACAATTCTGGCATACAGGTTCTTTTTGATGGTTCCAGTTGAGGGGCTATATATTATTGGAAGTAACAGATCTTTTAGTGTATAACAGATGGATTTCAAATGGTATAACATGTAGAGGAGCTTTGGGTCTTTGAAGAAAATGCCAATATGCAAACACTCCCTTAGATCACAAGTGGTGGGAATGGGCTATTTCCTTTTATTAAAAATGGATAGATTGCCATTAAGCGACTTGACTACTTTGAAGAACATTATTTCCTAGAGGTGATCATGATATCTGTTATTCCATAAGCAATTTAAATCTATTGAGGCATCATTGTTAGATCCCTACTTTTTTTTTAATATGATCTGCATATCATTGTTTCTAGTACATAGAGATCCATGGTCTACAATTTTCATTTATCTAATCTGCTTTGGCTTTGTTTTATAAACATTTTCTTATTGAATGTTAATGTTGAAGACAATGTCTCTCCTTTGTGACCTTAGCAAATTAGAAATATGATTTATGAAAGATGTTACCAAAAATCTTAATCCAACTAAAAAAAATGACCTAAATTTGCACCATTTATTTTTTCCTATATCATTTCATGTTATGTGGTTGCCTACTTGATGAGCCGATTAATGAAGCATTTTGGAAGAAATTCAAGTGTTTGGATAAGGGGTGGATATATGTTATCCCCTGTTTTCATTAGGGCAAAGGTGACAATCATTTTCAAGGTCATATTGGTTCTTTGGATCCCACAGGCTTAGCTTACAGACAGCAACCCTGGCAACTGTCATAGATAAGAGAGGTCTCAAGCTTCCATATGTATCCAAGTGAAGACATATTATTCTCCACAGAATTGCTAACTTTTGAGATGAAAGAGCTTTAATGTACATCAGTAAAAAGGATGGAAATAAAGTCAGGTCAAGTAATAATTGATAGTGAATGTGGAGAATTCGGTTGTGATCTTTTCTAGCTTATGTCTGAACAGGTCAAGGTGAAAACTGAGATGAAAGTTACAATCCATAAATCAACTTCTCAGGTTGCAGATCCGATGATAACCTTTGTATGATTTCTTGATTTCTGGTTTTCTGCTCAGATCTTCCAAGTCCACCTTAAATGAAACTTAAAAGAGCTGTAAGAGAAGTTTCATATGCAATTATCATAGCTGCATTCATACAAGCAACTCTATGGTACACAAACATAAATGATTTGACCATTCCCAGAAAAGGTAAGAGGCCTTGCCATGGTTTGCATTTTCATAATATTGAAAGGAGACAACACGGGTATGACTGAAGTGAATTGCATGTGTATGCTTCACTGAATGGAATAACAAATAGATCTCCATGTTGCAAATATAGGTGCTACTACTACTGCCCATGTTCTATTAATGTTGCAAACATAGATGCTACTACCACTGCCCAGGTTCTATTAAACTTCATGAAAGATCTCATTTAAGTCCAAATAAAGATACGGTTTGTATCTCGAGTACAACAAGAATCTAGAAACAGGCAGTCTCAACCATGAGAGGTCCGATAATTTCTAATGGCTCTCCATCTCCAGATTACATTTTTCATGGTTTAAATGTTCCTGGTGTTGAAATTGAACACATTTATTTTGTATGTGAGAGTGGCTCGCAAAACATTAATGGGTGGACAAGTGGATTAATGTCTAGCTACAATATGATCACTCAAGAAACTGAAAATAAAAGGACCAGGATGAATGGCTGAATCTTACCATAAGTATTTCTCGAGGAACAAGACTAAAGTTGAGAGCCAAATTAGACTACTAGACACCGCATGGAGACATTTTAGTCAAATACATAGCTTAGAGCTACTTATAACGAGTTCTATGTACATTGAGAGTCATTGGGAAATAGAGCTTGGAACAGTGACAATTAATTAAGATCAAAGACAAACATTTCAACGCATGAATGGATAGACATAGTTGTAATCACGAGCCCTAGTAAGAGAAACGCCAGCAAGCAGGGTTTTCTCCAATCTATCATCAACAAGAAATTATGTTTAACAAGCACATAAAGGAATGGCTTACAACTAAGGAATAGCCATCAACAATGAGGAATAGGCATCAACTGCTGAGGAACGGCTTACTCCAAGGAGGGTTTTCTATTTTTCCCAGATTAAGTGGTCTACAACTCTACAAAAATAAAATACAAACTATACAAGTAACTTTCAGCAAAGACTAATCTAAATGTGAAAACTCATTGATAAACTGTAGCCATAAATGAAAGCGCCACAAATTGTCTATCACACACATGAATCACCACATGTATATTGTGTAAAAGCGCCAGAATTTTGTTCTATTTCACAATGTCACAGCGAGTCTTACCTCCATGCATGTCCATTGCGTAAATGCCCAGATAGTGAAAGCGCCAGAAATGACCTGCACTGTTTGTTGGAAATCTTCTGAAAGCAACCTCACCTACCAAAAAGAAATCCTGTGAAAACGACCTGCCCGCGAAAAAGACCAAAATGAACCTGTCTCTAAACTTTTAGAGGGAGAAATAAGGGCGTTCTCTAAAATTGGAGGAGAAAATTAGGTCTTCGAGCGAAGGAGTGGTTCGAACGAAGCCATTCTTTATTTTAATTTTAAATTTTTTAAGAATTTTCATGAGGCATCAGGGGGTTCATTCGAAGCCCCCCTTCATTAGAAGGGGGGGTGCTTCTAATGAACCCCCTTCATTAGAAGGCCCCCCTTCATTCGAACCACCCAATTAAATTTTTTGTGTGCATTTCTAATTTCTTTTTGCTTAAATAATTGTAACCCATTATTGTGGGTTCACCCTGTCAACATAGTTTCTAAACTACTAGGTTTTTTTTTTTTTAATCTATTTAGTGAAAATTTGAAATTTCAATGTAGTGGTACTTAAATTTCAGGGAAAAAATAAGAAGTAGGTGTTTGTTTGACCACCCTAACCACAATAAAATGATAATATTTTTATAATAATTTAGATATAAGTAGAGGACTCATGTCCGGATGTGATGCATATTTTTTTGTAATATTTTTCCAAGTAAATAATTAATTATGATTTTTTTATTACAAATTTTAAAAAATATAAAAACCCATATGTCTGACCACCTTAACTTGGTCAAAACTTTATGAATTTTTTTTTTTAATCCTATAGTATGTGAAGCATAAAATGTGATGCATGTTTTGGATTCAAAAAATGTGATACTGTTTGAAAGCTATAGATGTTTTTCAATCAGCTTATCAAACATGACTTTAGTCGTAATTCAAATAGAAAATGACTAATAATTATTTATTAAATTTAAAGTAAAGCATAATCTATATTGGTGGAAAGCTAAGAATCTCCTTTAAAAACCCTTTTCGTTTCATCAATTTTGGGTAAAAAAAATGTCGTCAGCCACATACCCTACACATACCCACCATATCGCCACTTTTTGGCCCATCATGATCCTGCACATACCCACCTACTACTAATCATGGCCATGACTTCATTTATGTTTTAGTGGATAGGTTTTCCAAAATGGCCATTATGGTAGCCTATAAGAAAGGGATCTCTACTATAAAGGATACTACCAAGCTATTCTTCACCCATGTTTGGGTTCACTTTAGGTTGCCATAGAGCATTGTTTTTTATAGGAATAGCAGGTTTGTTAGAAAGTTTTGGTCATTACTTTGGGTGATGATGGATACCAATCTCACAAATTCTACAACATTCCATCCATAGACAGATGGAAAAACTGAGGTAATTAATTGCATGATTGTCCACATCCTTCGTATGTACCATTCTCACCATACTCATACCTAGGATGAGATTTTTCCATATGTACAACATAGGTACAATCATGCCATACATGGTACTACTGGACACAATCCATTTGAGGTCTTTTTGGTGTATTAGCCTTTAGCTCCTTTAGACATTTCTCTTCCAGTCACTAAAACTGAGCCATCATCACATGGAGAAAAGGAGGTAGATAAAGCTTCCAATTTTGTTGAAAAGATTCGTCATCTCCTAAAGAAAGTTCATGAGATATTCTAGAAGGTCAATCAAAAATAAAAGGAGCGTCATGATCAACATTATACACCACACCATTTTTAGGCAGGTGATAAGGTTTGGCTACATCTTCAAAATGAGAGACTTCAGGTACCACATAAGAAACTCCATCCTAGGTCTGCGGTATGGACCATATACTATTCTCAAGAAGGTTGGAGATAATTCTTTTGAATTAAATATTCCACCATTTTTGGGGATTCATCTAGTGTTCAATGTTGAAATGTTTCGTCCATATTTTCCACCTCTGTTGGACACTTCAAGAGTTGTTGATACAATTCATGCTGAAGATTTGAATCCATAAACCACCACCCCATTGGTTAGTGATTAGATTTTTGATGTTCATGTGAATTCCCTTCAAGGAACACAAATTTCTTTGTATCATGTTGTCTAGGCAAGCCAACACCTACATCAAGGTAAGTGGTTTACTAGTGAACAGATTTCCCAACGTTTTCCTCATCTGTTGTAACAAGCTAATGCAATGGGGCCCATTGCCTCTCAAGGGGAGATGAATGATCCAAAGAAATCCAAGTATGTTCCAGGGCAATCTAGAGGTGACAGAACTGTGAAAAATCAAAAATCCAATTTTTAATTTTTTTTGATATTTTCTAGGTTTAGTAAATCACATTTTCGGAGGTCTTTGGAGCAAAATTTGGGTTCAAAACTTTTGTCAATCTGTTAAGATGAATAGTGAAGTATTGTTCTTAAGAGATTGAAATTAGTTCTCTTGGAGACCTTTCTGATGAGATAAAGAAGTTGTCAATCCGACTAGCAGGTAGCAAGTTAGGACCGCGCCAAGTTGGGGTGCCTAAATTTATAAGTTTTTTGAAATTTTGTATTTTTTTTATTTGTTTTTATTCTAGAAAACTCTTCATTTCAAATTTTTTGGATTCTAGAGACCGTTGGAATTCCAGATTGATGTATAAAACTCATTTTTGGATAAGTTAATGGGACTTTTGGATGCAAACAACTCTTTTGTTACAAGTTATGCAATTATCCATTTGTCTATAATACTTGCAGGCTTCTACTTACCTAGTATTGTAATTCAAATTCCTTGTTTAATTCAAATCAATTGTAGTTGTAGACATCAATATATATATATATATATATATATATATATATATATATATATATGTTAACATAATAATCCCAAATGCAAGATAGGAGTAGACAATGCCCCAGTGGCTACAACAAAACATTTCAATTAAAATTAAGTTGTTAAAAGTACAAAAAATAAAAAGGTCATTTAATCATGAAATTTAGATTTTATTTTTATTTTTTTACACAAATCACTACTAGAGAGGGTAGCACTCTTTCATTAATTTGAGAAGGAAGTACACGAGAATACATAGATACCTCATGGGGAATTTGAATTTAGAGTTATCATTCCATAACTTAGCTCTACCATCCTACTAATCTAGGATTTAGACAAAACATTCTTGTTTTTTATTACATATTTAAGAAAGAGATGTAGATCCTTTGCATAGACAGCCTCAACGAATTTTTCTACAATATCCCCCACTTCCTTTTTTTTGCTTATCAGTTCGGCATCAACAAAATCACATACAATGCATTGCATTGGCCACTTGTCATAAGTTGCTATGGCTTTTGTGGTTGCGTTCGCATATACATCCTTTAGAAACTTGACCATTGCCTTGGCCACTTGCTTCTTCCTGGCAGTGTGTAGTATGTTTGAGAAGAAAAATCCCATGAACGTGACGTCATGTATATGCTCACTACGTAGCCTCTGTTCGCCAACAACTTGCTTGATTTCAACAAGAATTTCCTCAGACTTAACATTGAAGAGGCGTGATATCTGTGCCTCATACCTATTTCGAGCTCTTCCTCCACTCTTTTCCTGTGGCCATCCGCAATCCTATAGCATCTACACACTGCTAAAACCTCTATACTTTGTTCTTCCTCTGACTTTGAGACTCAGATACACCTTTTGCTTCAAGTGGATGGAATTTTAAATTCGACGATATTTCCAGAGAGTTCCATTTCAAATCCCAATGTGGGAATTTTGAGATTCTAATATCTATGTGAACAACTTACCAAGATATCAATCCTGCCCCAGTTACCTCCATAGTCGATTGGCTTATACCAACGACTGAAAAACGAACATCCATACCTTTGGTAAAGATTGTAATCTCACCACGACAGTATGAGTACTTTTGACTCGTGAAGAATCATCATTCTGAGCCCAAAAAATCTTCTAGCCTCCGATTGTGCCCTTACTGCTAATCAGGTAATGACTTGTTCTTTTCTTAGAACCTCTTCTACTTTTGATGAAGTGCTTGGGATGTTCTAATCCTTTTTTACCTCTGCTTGGTCTATGCCTTCATTTGAAAGTGTGTTGGACAACATATTTGTTTCTTTGAATGTATGTTTGAGGCTAAAGTCACCAACTAACTTTAGTAGTGGTGTTAAACGTTCAATCCAAGCTTTAAGATTCTAACCCAGAGCAAGGATTGTACTTGTCGCTTTTATGACTATTTCCGAGTCACCTTCGATGCCCACCAATTGCAATTTGTTATCTACGTAATATTTCAGTCCTTCATATAAATCTGCCACTTCTGCCTCGTTATTGGACCCTCGAGGAAGCTTGATTGATGAAGCCCAGACTAAACCACCTTTGTCATTCCTTATTGCAAAGTCAGCTCTAGAAGGCCCTAGGTTGCTTCTCGAGGCACCATCAAAATTCATTTATAGTCTTCCCCTCGGAGGGAGTTCGCATTTCACATTCCTTCTTTGTGCCTTGTTTCTTAGTAGGTAACCCTTCAACACGTTTATGAGAGGCCAATTTCTTATCATTGAAAGGAAGCATAAGTGCGGAACAATGCTTCCAACACTCATCTTCGAAGGAGAGATAGTGCAGATTCATACAAATCATTAAACTGTTACAGAGAAAGAAACACATTCAAATACACACATAAAAGAATAACACCATAACGCACAAATTTACGTGGGGAAAACCTTTCTAGGAAAAAAACCCCACACACCAAAAGCACAGTACTTTGTATTATCAATAAAAACAATTACAATACAATAGCAGCATTAATCTTCTCCAGGTGTTCACCAATCTTCAATAAGAATTTGGGATAATTCTGATAGCATAACATAAAACTCTCTTTTTTCTCTCTACTCAATACATTATGACATAATATATTATCTACAACAACAAAACGATATTTTTACCTCTCATGCAATATTCATAACACATTGATTTAAGCGTAAACTTGAGTTCAAAACTGAACTTCACAACTGATCCCACCCACTTGTGGAGAAATAAATATCTTCATTGAAGTAGCAAGCTTGCATGAACATGTTAATTGTTGTTTATGGTAGTTCCAACACCATGCAACCACCTTCGTAAATAGCTCCCCTGCTAATTTGCTTCATGCATTCTATTCTCACAATTAGCTCAAAGTCTCCACCGTCTTATCTCATCCACTATTGTCTTTACTATGCAAAATACATTGCATATTAAACTCCATGCGATCATAGAAGTTTTAGTTTTCCTTCATTAAAATAGGTTGAGACACCACTTATCTCAACAATCTCCCACTTGTCGAAGACTTGTCAGGAAGTCATTTGTAATCAACTGCTCAGGGCCCCAAGGCCCATTGAAACAACACACCATCTAAATGTATCTGTACTCACTGGCTTTGTCAGTGCATCTGCAACATTTGTCAAAGTGTCAACCTTCTCCAAATTTACCTTTTCATCTTCTACCATATCATGAACAAAATGAAATTGAACATCAATGTGCTTTGTTCTGGCATGTAAAGTGGGATTCTTTGCTAAGAAAAGAGCACTTTGACTGTCGTGCAACATATAGTAATTTGTCGTGTGAGTGGGTGCATGGAGATGGGTAGCAATTTTGTGGCCACTTTCAAAAAAAAAGTTTTGAAAAGCTATAACGCAAACGTGCTATAACGCGAGCGCGTTATAGCTTTGTGTGCCAAGCCTGAGGCTCGGCCACAACAAGCCCATAACGCATGATTATGGCTTTTTGTGCCAGCCTCGCTCGCCACAACAAGCCCATAACGTGAGCGTGTTATGATGCGCTCGTGTTATTACATGTTAAAAAAAAATGAAACTCATTCATTCTTGCTAAAACGTTCATGTCTATAATTCTTCAAAACGCCTCGCATTATGAGAAAGTTGGATTTTTTATAGATTTATTTTGTCTCTTTGTCTATACTCACTCCCACTCTTGCCCACCCTTAGCCACCCTCTCTCCTACCCTCTCTCACTCTCTCGTACTCTCTCCCACTCTCTCGTACCCTCTCCCAACCTCTCCCACTCTCTCCCAATCTCTTCCACCCTC
>VDFB02175042.1:0-15796 GCA_007258455.2 Sequoia sempervirens | reverse complement strand
CATCGGCGAGACTTGAGGTCATCGTCAGGACATTCAACCCGGTCTGCCCAATGGAACGATGACTATGGTGGGACCCGAGCTGACAAGTGGAAAGCGATATCTGGAGCTACTTAGTACTTCATCATTGTGACTATGCTTTATTTTTGGGACTTGAAAGCTAGTCCCCCCAATGTGCCAATGGTAATACTGATCATCGGGATGTAACTCCATTGCCAAGACATGAAAGTTGGTCTTGTTGATAGACCAATGCATTGTGAATTGTTTGAACGGTAATGTGAACATCGGTAGGAAAATTTCATATCAGTGGAACATTTGAAGTTGTCCCAATGACAACCCAATAAGGAAACTATTGATTGATGGTTTGTCTGCTGTAATGAATGGGAACCGAATTGGTATGTTTTTGAGTATGGGTCTGGTGATGCAAATCGGTTGGAATTCTCTTCAAAGAGAAAATGATATAATGTGTAATGCATTGTAATAGTGTTTCGAGTTGAGTTGTGATTCTGTTGAGAGAGAACGAGATTGATCAAGAATTGTAATGTTGCATGTATTGAGAGTGTGAATAGATATCTAAGAGCAACAAACTATAACTCTGTATGTGGACTTTGTTCACTGTAATACAAAGTGTGTTTTCTTGGTGTGGTGGGTTTTTCTTTTGAAAGGGTTTTCCCAAGTTAAATTTGGTGTCCATTCTGTGGTTGTGTTAAATTTGTTCTTATCTATTTTTTGCTAATGTGCGTCTTTAATGAACTATAATTTGAAATTGAACCATATGTTTGCATTCTCTTCTTATAATTAGCATTAAGAAAGTGTTTCTTCACCTCTGCTTTCCTTACAAGTGGTATCATATCTTGGCCAGTTGTGTTATCCTTCTGGGTTGGATGGGTTTTTTGTGCCAATTCTGAAGTAGGAGTCTTGTAGAGGAATCTAGTAATCTTGATTGTAGATTAAGATGACAAGCACATTAGGGAAGATAGAAATTGAAAAGTTCAATGGTGGCAATTTTGAGTTGTGGAAACTCAAAATGGAAGACCTATTGGTAGATAGAGATCTTCGTATTGTTGTGTCTAGAACTAAACCTTCAGGCATGAAGTAAGAAGATTGGGACCTCACAGATAGAAAATCCAAAGGGTTGATAAGACTTTGTTCTCTTGAACGTTCATGAAGAGAAGTCTTCATCTTCTTTTTGGAAGAAACTTGGTGACATTTATCAAGGCAATTCCTTGGTGAATAATTTATTCTTGAGGAAGGATTTGTACTCTTTGAAAATGGAGGAAGGGGTGTCTATTGTTGATCATCTGAATACATTTAATATGATCATTGCTTAGTTAACATTTGTAGGTGTGAATATAGATGATGAGGATCATTGTATGCTTCTATTATGTTCTTTTATCAACTATTGGGATCATTTAGTGATGGCTATTGGGAGTACGAAAACCACTTTCAAGATGGAAGATGTGGTTGCTTCATTGTTTTCAGAAGAGATGTGAAGGAAATATTTTGAGTTGGGAAAGGAGGCCCTTATTGTTCGACACAGATAAAAGGAGAAAGGAAAGAAGAAAGAAAAGAAGTATAAATCTAAGTTTGAAGGGAGATCAAAGTCTCATGGCAAGAATTCCAAGGTAAAATGTTGGAATTTTGGGCACCCTGGTCATGTCTGTAAGGATTGCAAAAAGGAGAAAAAGAAGAAGAAGAAAAACAATTCTTTAGATAATGATTCTTCTCAGAGTGATGTAGATGCCTTCATTGCATCCTTACGCACTGCATCGGATGACCGGGTTGATTGACTCCTGCGCATCTTTTCAATATATCCCTGAGATTGGTTTATAAAGCACGAAAAAGTATATGTTGGTGGAAAGGTGTATCTAGAAAGCGACTCATCTCTCGGAATCTTTGGTTGTGGAAGAGTCAAAAATTCAACTTCCATAGAAGAACCAAAGGAATTGATGGCGAATGCACATACCGTGTCCCGCCCAAAACTTTCTTTTGTTAGTAGTTTGAAATTCTGACGTTTTGTGCAAGCTTCACCTGAAAGTGGTGGCTGCAAAACGATTCAGGAAGCCTAACGTTACAAGGGCGCTCAAATTGGTAATTTCATACGTTGACGCACATGTTATTCAATGCAATAGTGTCTCTGCAAAGCAAAAAAAGGTTGCTCATGTAGAGAAGGAGAATGAAGTTCCTCTGGGTGCAAACTCTTTGGAGGTGAAACTCCCAGAAGAAAAGACCATGCTCTGGCATCAAAGGCTCAACCACATTGGTGAGAAAGGCTTAAAGTGCCTTTGAAAAATAAAACCTAGCTTTGAAGGGTCGATGATTGTAACCTCATATTCAATTTTGCAAAACATTGTATGGGGGAAAAACAACATCGCAGCTTCATTTATTCTAGTCTCATAGATCTCTAGTGTTCTTAGATTATATTCACTGATGCTTTTGGTCCAAGAAATGTTCCTTCATTATCTAAATCAAGTGATATTATGCTTCTTTTATTGATGATAGTAACATTCCTTCATTGTCATTATTGAGAAGGAATTTGTGTATTTTCAAAAAGCAATCAAAAGTGTCTGCTAATTGGTTTAAGAGTTTAAAACTCATTGAAAATCATACTGGAAGAAAAATTAAATGCTTGAGGACAGATAATGATGATGAGTTTTGTTCTGTAGATTTCGAAAGGTATTGCAAAGACCATGGAATAAAAAGGCATAAAACAACACCTTACACTCCACAGCAAAATGGAGTTGCTGAAAGGTTAAACATGACACTAATGGAAAGGGAAAGAAGTATGTTGAGCAATGCTAGTCTGGAGAAAAAAATTTGGGCTGAGGTTGTGGCTATAACATGTTATTTAATAAATCAATCTCCCTCTTCGACACTTGTTGAAAAAACCCCCATGGAAGCTTGGTCTGGTAAGAAGCCCTCTTTAATACATGTAAGAGCCTTTGGTTGTGAAGCATATGTTTATGTGTCGAATGAGAAAAGATATAAATTGGAAAATAAAGTTGTAAAATGTATCTTTCATGAGTTGAACCTTCTTCATTGATTCAAGTACGAGATGAAAGAGGAAATTCGAAATTTATAATTCAAATTTTGGTTGAAGCCATGAATGAGGAAATGGCATCACTAAAAATAATGCAACCCGATTTGGTGCCCTTAATTGGAGGTAGAAAGCCCGCTATTATAAATGGGTATTCTAGGATGGAAATAAAAAGGATAGAGGAAGTAGAAAGCTTTGGCCTGAAGCTAGAAAGTAAATAGATCAATATTGTCCAGAGAGATTTGGTATGACTGATTACAAGTAGCTAGTTGTTCGAATGTTGCAGGGAACAAAGCTATCCATTGAATCTTGTCCAAAATCTCCTACCGATATGGATGACAAGACTAGAGTGCCTTATGCAAGTGTAGCTGGTAGTTTAATGTATGCAATGGTCTGTACAAGGCCATACATTTCCCAAGTAGTGGAGTTCTTATTTCATTTAATGGAAAATCCAAGTAGACCACAATCGGGATGTTGTGAAAGAGAGTTTTTAGATATTTAAAAGGTAATCTCACACGCTTTGTGCTATCACATGGTAACTCGGTCATAGAGATCCATCACCATTCTGCTATTGGCGTGATTTTGATTGGGTAGGGGACATTGATAGCGTGTGGATATCCACCAATGGATACATCTTGAATGGTGGTTCAATTAGCTGGATGGCGTTGCGCTATAGCGTCGCTTATCTACTATGGAGGTAGAGTATATGGCAGAAACACACACCTATAAAGAAGCCATTTGGCTTAGACATTTTTGTTCTGATATTGGGTTTGTTCTGATATTGGGTTCAATGTAGGGAAAATTACCATTTGTTGTGACAGTTAGAGTGTTATTTTTTTGGTGAAAAATATGACTTTCCATGCCAAGACGAAACATATTGATGTGCAGTATCATTTTCTACGGGATATGGTGGAGGATGGAAAGATCAGTCTTGAAAAATTGGATACTCTAGAAAATGTTGCAGATGCATTAACGAAACTAGTGAGCATAGACAAGTTTAGGTGGTGTGCCAGTTCAATGGGCCTTGGGGCCTATGATATTCAGTAATGTCAAAGTTTTGGGAGAAGCTAGCAAGTCTTTGTCAAGTGGGAGCATGTTGGAAATGTGTCTCAACTTACTAGCTTGATGTGACAACATTGTGTTCTCCTATCTCCTTGATCGGCCAAACTGTTCTTTATCAACTGGACCTTGTTCTTTGTCCCAATGATGATCTGATGGTTCTTCATCATCGAGACATTGTTTGATCAACGAGACTCCAAAGGTTGTCCCCACAACGACCCGACGGTTTGGTGCTAACAGCTTGTTCTATCGAGAGGATTTTTCTCTATTGGTGGGACTATGAGTCATGTCCCAATGATAGGACAATAATGTTCCTTCGTCGGCAGGACTTGAGGTCATCGTTGGGATGTTCAACCTGGTCTCCCCGATGGAACGATGACCGTGGTGGGACCCGAGCTGATAGGTCAAAAGTGGTAGTTGGAGTTGGCTTGGTTGTGGGACCACATCAATTGGTTATTACTTCATCAATGTGATTGTGCTTTATCATCGGGACTTGAAAGCTAGTCCCCCCAATGTGTCGATGGTAAGACTAATCGTTAGGGACATGACTCCATCACCAAGATGTGAAAGTTGGTCTTGTTGATAGATCGATGCATTGTGAACTCTTTGAACACTAATGTGAACATTGGTAGGACAATTTCATATTGGTGGGATGTTTGAAGTTGTCCCAGCGACAACCCGATAAGGAAACTGCTGATTGACGGTTTGTCTACTGTAACGAATGGAAACCGAATTGGTATGTTTCACAGTATGGGTCTGGTGATGTAGATCGGTTGGAATTCTCTTAGAATGGAAAATGATATAATGTGTAATGCATTGTAATAGTGTTTGGAGTTGATTTATGAGTCTGTTGAGAGAGCATGAGATTGATCAGAAATTGTAATGTTGCATGTATTGAGAGTGTGAATAGACATTTGAGAGAAACAAATTGTAACTATGTATGTGGAATTTTTTCACTGTAATACAAAGTGTTTTTTCTTGGTGTGGTGGGTTTTTCTCCCAAAATGGTTTTCCCACTTTAAATCTTGTGTCCATTATGTGGTTGTGTTAAATTTGTTTTGATTTTTTTCTGCTAATGTGCATCTTTAATGAACTGTAATTCGAAATTGAACCATATGTATGCATTCTCTTCTTAGAATTATCATTAGGAAAGTGTTTCTACACCTTTTCTTTCCTTACATGTTCCTGCTGCAGAGTGACGCCCAAATTCACCAGAGCAACGCCCAAATTTCAAATCATGATGCTATCATGTTCAGTGATGCCCAACCAGGGTAAGAAGTTTTATGATCATTTTTTTTTACATGTACTTTAATTTTCACGATTTGTCAGGTCACTAACGCACTTCTCACTAACGCACTTCTAACATTGTTCTAGTTGTTAGACTAACAAGGTTTTGTAGGTTAGATGACATGGAGCTAAAGTGAAGAAATCCTTCTTATCTTAAAATTCTATGATTGTAACAAGCGTTTGATGCTTTTATGGCAATTATAACCCAACTTTTTATGCTTTCTAATTTTTTCTCTAGGACCTCACTAAATTTCAATTGGGTTTAAAAAAAATGCTCAAACGAGACTAAAATTGAACCCTTGTCTCATCATTGTCTTTTGGGTTTAAAATTGAACAAGGCAACTTCATATTTCATTTGGTGCATAAAATGAAGTTATCTTAGCTTAGGGGTTAAAATTTTTACAACTGTTTGCTATGTTTTTTTATTTACACTTTTTCTATTGAGTGTGTATGAAATTATCTCACACCATTTGGTGACCTTGAGAAATAGAAACATTCCTTAACACTTTGTATAATCACCTACATCTTTCAATTTGGATTAAAAATGAACCCCCTTGTGAGTGTGAGAAAAAGGCATAGCATGTGTTCTCTCTTTTTTCATACAAACGGAGATGATTGAACTACTGATGTAATTCCTCACTATTCTTTATCCTTAGAGGGCCTACCTCCTTGCTTCAAAAGGAGGGAATGACCAAAGCGGTAACGAGCTAAGGCCAATCTCTTCCAAACCATTATATAAATGTGTGGTTGCAATGAAAATTGTGATCAATGGGATGCAATGCATGATAGCTCTCCCCCAATATATTTATGATGCATAAAGCCCTTGTTCCAAGGGTTGGGAAACCTCTTGACGAAGTTTATCATTGTATCCCCTAAACTAGAAGCCCTTACTATGAACCATTGTTTAGAATCCAAAATCCTTAATACTTGTTGGTGCAAGAATGGTCATTTTGAAGCTGCCCCACATTTGTACTGTTCAATTGTAGAAACAGAAAAATCCTTTTGATCTATGGAATTTAATGATTTTGAGATTTGGTGGTCCTGAGAAGTGCGTGTCATTGAGGAGAGCTAGTGTCGCCAAATCTCTAACTGTTTGCATTGTTTAGTGTTTGGAGAAATCCAAGTGGGGACTCAATAAGTATAGCCATTTTGAACCTAGGGTTGTAAATTATTGTGAGTCAGTTTAATACATTGCTTGGTTCCAAAACGATGCAAAAACAAACATTCACTATCTTCCTCAAAATTTCAAACACTTTGGCTTAAATATGGATACCTCTTGAAATAGCCTTGATATTACTACTTGTCCTAAGGATTTTATCCTTAGATATTTCTAAATATCTTGACTTATATCAAAATCCATATTCTCCAAAGACAACATAGGAAATTATGGCTTCAACCTCATGATTCTCACAAAATGGACATTGTGAAAGTTATGATGTTTTGGACATAAATATTTAGTTTGAAAATATAATCAAGACAAGTGTTTGTGGTAAAATAAACTCATTAAGCAAGATAAATTGAAAAATGAACCCCACATGACTATTTGGAGATGGATTGTTCTCGTTGAACAACCCAATCTTCTAGGTACTATAATTCAACCAATCTTTGAACTCGTTAACAAAGAACAAATCAATCTCATTAGCAGTTTGAGAAGCTTCACTTTTGAAACAAAAGAAACAAATACCCAGTGGAGAAACACAACAAGAATTTTAGACGAAGAAGAGAAACAAGCTAATATTGAGGCTGGAAGGCCAACATTACCACCACCCACGTGGCAATAAATATCTTCCTTTCTTCCACAAATTTAAACTTTTTCTAAATGATCTCACGCAAAGTCAAGATCCCTAAAGTAAGGTCTACAAGTCATCATTTTAGACTTATACATCTTAGTCCAAAATCTCTCAAGAAACACCTTTGGGAACTTCATGAAACTAGAACTAGGTTGGTATACAACTTTTACAAACATGCTTCAAGACACACTCGAAACTTGTATTCCTTCTATTACTGTCAGAATCCTTGTCTTTTCCAACATTTCCAATTTCTCACATAATAATGACCTTGAACTCCCTAAATGATATATCACAAAATTAAAATTTGTAGGGGAAGATCTACATCTCACCATTATAGACGTAGGTATCAAAATTCCAAGTTTAGTAGGAAGTGGGCCTTAATACTTTATCGCAATCGCAACCTCTTGTTGAGAAACCATTATACACAAGCTAGGAGGAACCAAACAGGTTTACACATCCCCATCTATCCTCTCATCTAAGTCAATATTAGTCTTTAAGATTTGAAAACTTTAGAGGTCTAGCATCATTCTCACCACCTTGGTCTTGTTAAAACAAATGTTCACTTTAAGTCAAAATTGGGTGAAACATCTCATTCACTCCATCAAAATTTCATCTTCCACTTTACCTATCTTTGTAAAAAATTTGAATACACCAACACTTTGTGACTTAAACATCTATCAAATCAACCCCCTCACTTGGTTATTTTGCATGTGAAATGTATCCTTTTCCTTGCATTTAGTGAAGTTAGTTATCATCTTTGAACTAGTTTATCTTGAAGGTCATGAGTCTACCCTAAATATTTACAAGTTCATCAACATCCTTTATCCCAACATCAAAACATCAAACTCAAGTCAAAAGTGTTGTCCCAAAACGTCTGCAAAGATCACACTCCATATCATCCATATTTTCATCCCCCATTATCACAATTGCTCCCAAAAGACTCAGAGCATCCCTTTTACCTATATTTCAGTCAACTAGAGAGTTCAAACATCGCAAATCACAACACAACTCTCCCAAAGGTGACACAAAATTTATGGTAAAGATGAGATCACAACACAAGAGAATCATGGAGAAAACAATGGTTACATTTACCTCAAGTGATCCAAATCCTTTAGAATTTGATCCAAGAAACCAATTTACCACATCAGAACAACCCTCATCTCCATTGGGACCATATGAGACAGAAGATATCACAAACAATCCATTTGAACTCACTAGGAAAGAACTCATGGAACATCAAGCCTTTGAAAACATAGATCCTATCTCCCCAACATTTGTGGCACAGAGTTTGACACAGGGCTTCACAACTCCATCATTAGGGCTACATAAAACCTACATTCCCAATATTGCAACAAGCCTTGCTCAATACTTTGGTCATGCACTTTCATTTGAAAGCAGCACACTTGTGGGTACACTTGAAACCAATCCTCCATCTCACACAACCACTTGGACACCTACCCTTGGTACTCCTCCCATTCTCGAAGATCCTAAACATCCATACACACCTATATACCTTCATTACTCCACCACAACTTCCACATACCGGGGAAATCCCTCTTCATCGATATCCATGAGTACCGCAAGTGTGCCTACCATCATGCAAAGTAGTGTGGATTTGGTATCTCAAAACAGCACACAAGGGCATATCAATACCATACCCCAGATTCAACCCTTAAAGAAAATAGGGACATCCTTACCCAATCATGCAATTGGTTCATCCATACCATTGGTTTCAAAAAACACATCCACACCATCCATTATCAACCCATCTCAAAGCAATCCCTTGGTAACAAATCCTGTCAACACAGGTAATACATTATCTACATCCCTAACACAAGGGAATCCTCTAGAAATGGGGCAAGGAAATATTTTTAATCAATGGACTCAAGGTCCTAGTGTTTCATTTCCATTGTAGAATCTAATGGTACCATCCTCATCTTTTCCCACAGTCCCTTTCACTATGCCAAATCAAACAGGATCTCAAACCTACATTCCTCCACCACAATCTACTATCTTACAAGGAATGTTGAACCAAGGGAACCCCCAACATCTCATCACCAATCCATTACCCACTCAAAACATCAATATCCATAATCCTTCATTGATGTCCCAACAACCACTTGATCCCTCATTACAAGTGCACGACTTAGCCTTACAGCAAGCCCAACAACCCTATCAACAAGCCCTAGTGGCACAACAACAACAAGTAGCAACACAAAAAGCAGCATTAACACACCAACAGTAGCAACAACAACAAGCAGCCATAGCAGCACAAAAAGTAGCCTTAGCACAACAACAATAGCAAACATCCTTAGCAGCACAACAAGCAGCCTTAGCACATCAACAACAACAAGCTCAACAACAAGCCTTACCCCAGCTCAATAGGTAATGCCCAAAAACAACAACAAAGGTTCCCTATTATAATCCTCAATCAGTCGTCAATCAAATGTATTCACGAACATATGCAAAAATACCTAATCACCTTCGCATGGGCAAGACAAAGAAGCCCCATACATAGAACTTGTGTCCATATCCATTTGACCAAAAAATAGCAATGGTACCATTCCCTCCTAGTTTTGAAATCCCCAAATTCAACAATTATAAAGGGAGAGGAAGTCTTGTAGACCATATCAAATAATTTAACGTCATGTGCATGGAAGAGGCTTACAATGATTCATATTTGATGCACCTCTTCCCTCAAAGTTTAATAAGTTCTGCTATGGATTGGTTTTCTCATCTATCTCCTGGTATCAAAACTTTTTAGGAAATTATTGATAAATTTATCGATCATTTCTCCTTCAATCTTGACATGGATGTTAGTCTAGAAGAATTATACACTCTTAGGCAAGACAAAGGAGAAATTTTTTCTAATTTCTTACAACGGTGGAGATAGAGAGCTAGTAAGAGCAAGTGGCCTCTTCCCAATAAACAAGTGGGAATCATCATCGCCAATCTAGATCCAGATCTATCCTTCCACTTGAAAATTCATTGCATCACATCATATGACAAGCTTGTCCCTAGAGCCCTTAACATTGAGAGAGCTCTAATCTCACAGGGAAATACTCAAGCTTACAAAGACAACCTCCCGTCAACTAGTTCAAATGACAAGCCTCGTGTCTGGGCTAAGAACAAGAACGTGAAAAATGATGGTTTGGTAGATGTTGAGGTAATCCTAAGTGCTCCAAGGCCAAACAACAATCAAGTTTCTAACATCCAACCAACTGTGCAACAAATGACACCTTCTTAGAACAATTAGATCAATAACACCAAAATGCAAAGGTGAACCCCTAACTAGAACAACTACCCTAAATGCAAGTACACACAACTATCTAAACCCATCAAAAATATCATGAAAAAATTGGTAGAGTCAAATTTGATCACACTTCCTAACTTTGAAAACTACCTAGAACCGTAAGAAAAACCATCCTGGTACAACGCAAACGACCTTTGTGACTTTCACAAGATCAAAGGACATAAAATCAAAAACTGCATGAGGCTCAAAAGCATTATCCAAGACCTCATAGATAATGATACCATATCTATTGAAGCACCAATCGATAATCAAGATCTTAAGATATACAAGAACCCTATGCCAGATCATACCAAAGGAAACAACACTGGAAAAGCTAAGGATTACACAAACGTGCAACATACCTAATTCTATTAGCCGAAGGTTTCAAACCACCATGATAGTTTCATCACTAATTGTGTCACCATCAAAGGGAATAGTGCAAAAGTGGTCAGCCCACAAAGGATATGAAAATCATGGCAAAACCTATCACGGGGAATTGGACATTCCTGGTAAGGTGACTAGCCAATATAACCCCTAAATGGGCGTTCATTTTACATGTCCGAGCCGAGGCGTATACTTGAAATGGAGCACCACAATATATGCACTAAGAACTAGTTTATTTACAACTTAGCAGGAATAAATACTTGGAAGGAATTCTACCTATGCTCTGAGGAGAGGTAATGCTGAAAGTTCTCTTAACTCAACCATAATTTAACCAAAGCAGAAATCATAGCATTTATGATTGAGAAACAAACTATGAACTGGCCTTATGCTGCAGGAACAAACACAATGATGGATTCCCGATGTTGCAGGAACAATATAAGACTGAGTTTGCATAGAAACTTCAAAGATAAAATCTAACTGATGATCAACAGAAAAGGAATAGCTAACTAACTAACTACTGATACTTACTAAGTGGGCCCCCTTAGCAAGCATCAACTAATTACGTAGGTGCTGAACTTAAAACTTCATCAATCTTTATTCATAAACTCATAATGGTATACATTGTTCTGCCCATATGAAAACTAACAACAAACTCTATTTTTTTCATACAAATTCTGCTTTTATTATCACACTAACTCTTACATGATATCTTTCTAACTCACTATGCTTCTATGCTTACTCTACTTGCTCACTTGCGCAGGAGGATCACTTATTTAAATCATGAAAACAACTAACTAACTAACCCTAACAAAGAAAGACGTGGATATGAAATGTATCCTAAAATCAAGGAACAGACTTCATAAATGAGTTTATCTATTCAACCCGATCCACAGAGGATCTAGTGCTCCACTCTTTCCAGATTAACTGACATTTAAAATCCTTCCCAATAGTTTTGGTCAAAGAGTCTTCGCCAAAGCTTCCTCAAAGTCGTGCAGGAAATGGACTTTACTGCAAGGCCGAGATCGGCTACACTTGACTCGATCATACTTTCTTCAACAACCTCTGAAACACAAGGTAGCAGATGCGAAAGAAAAGGTGCATGGCACATACACAATATCCATTCATTAATCACATATTTAAATCTATTTCATCATTCAAAAACTATATGCGATATACCAGTCATTTAGGGAGTCAAACAGGGTAATAAATATAGATAAGTCAACATGATAGGCTATAGGAACATGAAAGTGTATTGCTACAGGATATCCCAATAAAAGGTTTCAAAAGAGTTTAAACAACCATGAATAACAAAAGTAAAGGTTTTAAAAGTACACTATGATATCCAAATCATGAGCATATTTTGGGCTCATCACAAAGTGTGGAGTCACCATGCAATGTGGTAAAGTCACCATCCAAGGAGTCCCATCTCAATCTAGGGAACAATCTACTCTGCTAGCAGCAAGTACCAATAAGTACAATCTCTTAGAACAACTCAAAAAGACCCCCGCACATATATCAATCCTAGAATTGTTGAGGCTATCACCTGCACATAAGGAAATCCTTGAGAAAGCTCTATCAAATTCATTTGTTCTCGAGGATATTGATACCAATAAATTTCAATTTATGGTGGGCCATATCGCTAATCGTCTTCTCACCTTCTCCGAGCAAGACCTACCATCAAAACCATCTCATAACTGTGCTTTACACCTTGAGGTTATCATTCATAGGAACAAGGTAAAAAGATTCTTAGTAGATGGAGGTGTTAGATTGAACATTTTCTCTCTTCAGCTAATCAAAAATCTAATCTATTCAAAGGATATTATTGAGAGGACAAAGAGTACCACCATTAGGGCATACGATGACCAAGAACAGTTATCACAAGGAATCATTGCACTTCCCCTTCAAGTGGGACCTCTCATTACAAAGACTACTTGCCAAGTGCTTTAACTTGATCTTCCCTATAAAATCTTGCTTGATCTACCATGGATCCATTCTTTAAAATTTGTAGGCTCGACTTATCATCAATGTGTAAAGTTTCCTTTCGAAAGCAGAGAAATCACCATCCATGGAGACCTTGATCCTTTTTATTATTGCAAGAATATTGAGGCTAGATTCTATAAAATACCCCAAATACCTAAGAATGATGAGGTACCTACACCATCTACCTCATTTTTTGACCCATCATCCCTTGCATCTACCTCACAAGCAAAAACATCTATTGTGCAAAGTATACCCGACGTCAAATCTTTAATCCAAGATGATGGTTGTGGGAACTACAAGCTATTGAAAGACACCTTTTTCTTAGGAGAGTTTCCTATTTCTCCTCAGTCTCATGGGAAACCCACATCTAGCACCAAATAACCTGAAACAATCAAGATGGCAGCCACTACCTTCACCAAGTGGGGGGATTTGAATCAAGAAGATGTCAATGAGGAAGATATCTCTAAACTCCTCTATCAAGATGAACGACTTGTTCCCGTTCCTCCCATGGAAGATGACAAAAAAGGATTGTAGCTAATGAAGGTATGGGGATATAACAAGAATGAGAAGCTAGGTCAAAATGATAATGGTTTACTAGAACCCATCGTTCCTAAGAAATGAC
The DNA here is from genome assembly GCA_007258455.2 of Sequoia sempervirens. NCBI lineage: Eukaryota > Viridiplantae > Streptophyta > Pinopsida > Cupressales > Cupressaceae > Sequoia > Sequoia sempervirens. The sequence goes on along the minus strand of VDFB02175042.1, from coordinate 2,348 downwards.
TAAAGAATCTTGGTCTAGGTTGTACTCCTAGAAAGGTTACCCTTATTGTCATATGTACTTCCACTAAATGAGCGAAGGCTTCCTCTTGGTTACCTACATCACTTGATACGACCTTAGATGACTTCCCTCTTGATGTTACCGATCTGTTTGAGAACAACACCCTCTTTATGATATATGTTACATCCTTTACTCTAAACAATCAACCAACTGAAATACACCTACTCTACCCACAACTTATTGGCATACACCAACACGGACCACCGGTTCTAGATTTATTCAAAAATTATGAAGCAATCTTAGAAATCATAGGACTCTGTGACAAATTGCCATGGGAACTGTTGTCACCTAGAATTGCACCCTGTGCAAAGTTTACAAAAACTAAGCATTCTAGAGCAACATGGGATCATCTCAAGGTTGTGGGTCACCTATAGTTGAAATGAACCTCCGGAGAAGGTCGGCTTCCTTTGGGTATCACCTAGACTGTTGTTTCTTTGAGAGAAAAGAGGGAAAAGATGCATAAATTAAAAGACTACACTAGGGTGATACACCAAATTGATAAGAAATCATGAAATGAACACAGGAAGAACATACACTTGAAAGCCTAATTGCTATTCTCAGAGCAACTTCTTTCAGACCTAATGCTTTAGTCCTCACAGGTTTGACCCACATACACACCTTAGGAAGGAAAGGTTAATTTCACAGCTCTAAGATATGAACACAGAATTATAAAACACAGTTAAAGACTTGCATTGTTCAAAAGAAAGATACAGAAATGAGAATCAATACAAACATGGACACAAACTTCCAAGGTAAAATTTGTGTTGTATTCAGGATTCCAGTTGAGTTACAGAAAAACATACACTAATTGAGAAAGGATTGATTGAAAAATCACTAACTCTCTGAGTGTGTAATCAGAACTATTTACAAAAAAGGGCAAAAATGCCTTATATACAGACTGATATCGACCCATTAGGGCTTACAAAAATATCCCAGTTCAAAAAAAGATCTATCTCAGATCTTTTGATCAAAATTAATGCTGAAGCCCCTGCGTGTCCATGATGGTGAAGAGTCATCTCTGAGGAAGCCCTCTTCAGATATCTTCAGCTACTGCATTCATTATGATCATGTCGTCGTGTTCGATTGAGCTACCTCAGCTACACCTTGAATGCTCTGAGCCTGCAATAGATACACGTCGCCCTTCATCCTTTTAGCGTTCCTTAGACTTCCACGGTTGACCCTCAAACCTCTCTGATTGGCTGAGTGAACTACACGCAGACTCCCAGGCGGTCAAATTCCTCAGTTGAATCGCATCTCGGCAAGACACTAGAAGTGTCTCACCGATGCGATCAAACCCTTTCGCAAGCATCGGCAACACATGGAGTCATTGCTAAGAGCTCCCAGCGAGGCCAAAAGATCATATCGATGCTACTGGAGCCATCGACAAGACACCGTTTATCACCAAGAGATCAGTGGGTTAATGAGTCACACGGAGATCCCCTGCTATCACTGAGACCACGTGATATCAGTAAGACATCACTCAGACAGTCAGTCTCTACATCAATAAGATTCATGTCGGGGAGACCTTCGCCGATGTCTCTAGAAGCCATCCCACCGAGCTCCATTTCTTCTGTCAGCCAGACATCCCTCTGTTGGGAAGAGGTTGTGCCGAAGGCACTTCAACTGGCGAGCATACGGTTTGTTTCACTTGAGAAAGACCTGGCGAGACCCTAGCCTGTCACGACATGACCCCTTGTTAATGCATTTGAGACGTGCAGTGAACTCCCCTCCTCACGGCGAATTCCTTTTCATTCTGAAGGCTTTGCTGCTCGGTAAGACTCACGCCGAGGTATGAACCCTCGGCTGACTTCCTTACTTTCGGCCTGACTCCTGCAGGTCGGGAAGAAGTCTTCCCGAGCTCCTTGTGCTACGCCGAAGGCCCCTCCATTGTTAGTGAGACTCCACCTTATCGCCGGGACATCTTAGCGAAAGTTTCATTACACCGAAGGCTCTTTGAGTCAGGGTGACATTTCTGTCTTGACAAGACATTTCACCGAGAACCTTTCTTTTGGCCGAAACCGCTTCTTTCATTTTGGAGGCTCCACTGCTCAGTGAGACTCTTGCCGATAACACCTTGTATGTTGCCACATTTCCATTGTCCTGCCAGGACTCTCCGGAAGCGCACATCCCTAACTCTGGTTAGACCTTCAGCCTGTGGGCCTCCTTCTCGACGGGTAAGCATCCTCTTCGCTTCACCGAGACTCTATAACAAGCTCTGACTTTTTCGTAGCTCCATTTTATTCGGGGAGACATTAGAAATCACGAGACGCCTCACATATCACCTAGTCATA
>VDFB02175039.1:0-19668 GCA_007258455.2 Sequoia sempervirens | reverse complement strand
CCCGATGTGAACAACATCTACCCATTTGTCTATATTGAGGCTTTTCTCGTGTACCTTGTGATTGTTGTAACCCTAAGTGTTGTGAAGGTTTATGAGCATCACAACCCAGTCCATGAATTTCAAGTATGTTGTCAAGAGAAGTGTGTGACACCTATTGACATCTGGAGAAAATGAAGGTCACTCCTAGTTTCACCTCCATTTTTCCCACTAGTTTAACTAATGAATTTACCACTAGTTTTCCCACAAATTATGCTGATGAGATAGGTTTCATGGAAGAGACCACTCATGTGTCTACTCCTCCAACATCACTTACACCTTCATCTATAGATGAGGAAAATGTTGTGCATGTTATTACAAAAATTCTTATGGCATTAGATAATATATTACTAGACCTTGTAAACCATTTAGAGAAAGCACCGAACATGGTGAGAGTCACTAGGCTTGCAACTGAGGTGAGACATATTCTAGGGAAAGATAGAACAAGCATTTAATTTCTACATGGCCTCGTCGATTTGACCGAAGCTTATGTCCCTTAGTATAGGCCTAGATTGAGTACAACCCGAGGTGAAGTGCTCGACGCCTATGAAAGAAAAATAGGCATATCAATGCCTGCTATATTCATTTGCATGGTCGAATTAGGGCCCTCAATTAGTGTCTCTTCTACTTCTCAAGAGCTTCGCACTATCAAGGTCAGTAAAACACCCCTTGGGTTCAATTTCACCTTTCCTATTGCCCCTGGTAGCAAAGGCTCTAGTGGAATGGGTGGTGGTGCCCTTGGTAGTGGAGGTGGCATTGGCAGAGGTGGCTTCGGTAGTGGAGGTGGATTTGGTGGATGCCCTACAGGTGGTGGTGACACTAGAAAAGGTCACAGTGGTGGTTCTGAAGGTTCCACTAGTCCCTTGTCATCTATTGACCCTGTTTTGAACACCTTGCTTCAGAATATGGTTTGTATGCAAAACCAGCTAGAAAGTCTCTCCTAGGTTTCTGTCCAGCCTATCTTTCAACCCTTTTTCTTGCATAGCCCATTTTTGGTAACAATCCTAAGTACTCCCTTCCCACAAGGAATGGAGATTCCCAAATTTAAGAAATATAGCAAAAAATGGGACCCACAAACACATGTGTATGCCTTTAATGCCATGTGTATAAAATTCTTCCATCACAATGCATTGATGGAAAAATTATTCCCTCGATCTCTTAAGGATACAACACTCGAGTGGTACTGTTCCTTACCCAACAATTCTAAATTCTCATTTGATCAACTGGTAAATCAGTTTCTCAAAAATTTCCAAGCCAACATCAGACCAAATATGACCTTTTCGAATCTTGTCGGATGCAAGCAAGGGGACAATGAGGAGATAATTGATTTCATAGCTCACGGTATCAAGCACTCTTTTCACATATCTCATACCTACTACCTGATTCTGATGTGCAAAAGGTGTTCATAGGGAACATGCAAAGACCTTGGCAGGAAAAGTTTTCCCTTATGAAATACTCTTCCTTCACACATCTGTGTGCGACATTACGAGAATATCAGTAGACAATAGTTCAGTTTAGCGGATCCTCCTCATGCCCTCATTCAGAAGGAAATTAGATCATATCAATCTTGGGAAAAGGTAAGGTTGTTGTGAATGTAGTAGCCACAATGAATGATAACGGCTTCAAACGTAACAAAATTTTCATGGAGTTAGAAAAATATTATTCTTTCATCTTACAAAATTTGTTGAAGGATAAGACCATAACCTTGGAGAACCTTAGACCTCTCAAGGAACCATACCCTGATTGGTACAAAGCAAATTCCTTCTACTAGTACCATCAAGTCAATGGACGTGATACTAAACGTGTATGCACCTACTTCATGAGATATAGGACCACATGGAGGATGGTACTATTCATCTCGATGAGAGTAAACAAAATGCGAAAAAAATGGTGGTGAAAGAAAATAGTGAGTTGTAGATATACATGGACCCATTTCTTACTCATTCTTCTAACATAATTATTAATCTCTCTGACTCTTCCACCCAGCCCAAAGCGTACATTAACATGGTCATGATTACTCTTACCATGCAACCTATGACCAGCTCATCAAATGTGACATTTACATTGCAGGATATTTCCTTGAACAACAAGACCTCTCCCCTCTACATTCTTGCTCATCTCAATGGGAACATTGTGACAAGGGTCCTAGTTGACCCTGCAAGTTGAGTGAATGTCATTATGGAGGAGACATTGTAGATGAATTCATTGTAGAAGGAGGAGTATGAAGAAACAAAGTCTACAATCCATACGCATGATGGATTTTCTCTCAAGTTGTATGGCTCAATAATTTTGTCAGTCCTAGTTGGACCTGAGACCATAAACACTTGACCTTTGATGTTATTATGAAATTGGATTTGTTTAGAGTGAAGTTAGGCATACCTTGGCTAGATTCCATGAACAAAATCGCTTCTGTCATTCATAAATATATTAAATTCTCCCATGAAGGCATTGTGCACATGGTGCATGGCACTAGATACCAACCATTGGTGTCCCATGGGGGCTATTCATTGGATCATTTCTGGCCCAACCTGGTCGATCTGCTTCCCCCAAGAATGGACCTACTTGGCCAGAACTATGTAAAGTATAAGACCGGGGGCAAAGGATAGCCGAATTTGATCCTTCCAGTGATACATCAACAAGTTGCCTCCTCTTCTTGAAAGGGAAAGGAAAGGCCTACCCATTCTCAGGGTGCCTCTCTCACTCCTCTTTCTAAAGAAGAGTTTTGTATGAACACTCTTGGATTTTATATGAGAAGTTTGATGGTGCTTTCTAGGCGCAAAGCCAAGATTAGGATATCGGACCTTCGTACCATACCTCCTAGACCTTGGCCCTACCTATACGGTAGAAGGAAGGGTCCTCAAGGGGAATCCTCAATGTTTCGGCCTCCGCAGGCCTCCCACCGCTCCTGCTCCTAAAGAAATGAATGGGAAGAGACCCATCATCAAGGTGCTAGATTTGAATCCCCCCATGGTATCTCAACCTCTTCCTCCTACTCCCATTCAGGAGTCTGTCCCTCTGCCAAAGACAACTATGATAAAAACCCCTATGGTTGAGCAGGAGCCTTTTGTCCCTTTGCAACACCCAACCTCTAGCTCAAAGAGTCATACAAATTACCTTGCGTGTGAATGCAAGCATCGGTGAAAGGCTCTAGTGGCTGAGCAGACTGCTCTACAGAAGAAGGAAGAGGATTTGACCACCCCTACTTTAGGGCCTCTTACTATGTACTCCTCTCTCCTCCCCTCTGCTTTTGTTCAACCAAGCTCAGTCTCACTTTCGGCTATTATTGTGAGTGTGAATGTTCCTAACCCTAAAAAGGTGTAGGTGTTTATCACTCCTTTAGTTGAGCCACCCTTGTTGATGTCCCTTCTATATATCCCACCATTCCTAAAATTCATGGACATGATGAATACCTCGGTGGTGGTTTTCATGGTTTTCTCAAGTCCTCCTCCTCCATGCCTCTTGCCTCGTCTATGGGGAGTTTTCATCCCCCAATGAAGCAGAAGGTAGAGGATGGCCCTTCTAGCTCAATGGAAGGTATAAGAGGAGCCCACCTTCTCCAAAGGGTGGTCATGCCCTAGCTTGTTCTATTTTGGTGACATAACAAGTTCTAGCTTCTCCTAAATTTGTCACCACTCCCGAGTCATTCAATGAGCCAAGTATTGAATCTCATGTGTAGTCCTCTCCATCCATTGAGGTACAACATGTCACTCCTATAAATTCCATGTTCAACTCTTTGGATGAAGTTCTGACCTTGTTAGAGATCTTCACAAAATCATTGACCATAGCTCCACAAGAGGTGACCAGAGAAGACCTTGCAAGGGCTTCTTCCTTAGCCCTTGTTGCAGGAGGGTCCAAAGCACCTCCCCTTAATATTCTAGCATTGTAGGCTCATCTACCTTCCCCCTATAATGATCTAGATTAGGAAGTGGATGACCTCTTAGTAGATTCAGTGTTAGGGGGAGGCCTCTTCTTTATCTTTAGAATAGATGTGTGTGTGTGTTGTGATGCGTTCTCTTGTGCCTGTGTTACGTGTTCATGGCTGACCCTTGTCACCCTTGTTGGTGCTTGGATACAAGAGTGATTTTGTGTCATAAACCTTCTTCTATTTGTACTATCATTCTTCCTCTATTATGTGCTTTTATTTTTGCAAAATTGGGGATGATGCAAAGTGTTGGGAACTTTTAGGCTTCCCTTCCATGTTGACCCAATTGTTAATTTTTACTTTATTTTCTCATGCATTCTTCACATGGTTTGAAATAGTAGGGGGTTGATAATAGTTCATTTATATACTATTATTATACTTATATATATATATATATATATGAGCAGCTCTAACCCCAAAATATCAAATCACCCCTATCTTTTGTTCATTATATTGCTATTTCTCTTTCACTCTTTTCTTATATCTCTCTCTTCTTTTCTTGAATTGTCCCTCATATGTGTGACAACATTCTTTTTATAGTGATTTTATTTTCAGAAAACACAATTTATTGAGGGTTTTGTGTTTGAGGGTGTTAAGGGTATCATAGAAGCCTAAAAACTTGAAATTCCTTGCTTAGGAAACATTTTAAGACACTGTTGAAAGTTTCATAGTCAGGGGATAAGATTAGAGAGGGGTTGCTTTGAAAAAGAGGGCTAATTAGGCCTTAAAATTCAGGAAACAACAGGTCTTGGGGAGTCTGGTCCAAAACAAATGCCAACAATATTTTGGTATGTTGTGTATCATCACAAAAGACATCTTAATCAGTCATTTATTTGGGGGGTCCTTTGGAAGAGTTGAGTGAAAGTTCAAAAATCCATCGCTAGAGGCCTAGTTGGACTAGAAGCCTAGTTAAGGAGGAAAAATGGGTTTGCATATAAGATAGAGGGTTGGGGATTTGTATTCATTCAATACAAGTTTAATTGTGCCCTTAAGAGCATTCCTAGGGTTTGGGTCCATAGGAGAAGGAAGAAGAAGGAAGAAGAAGGCCAAATGAATTCAAAATCGCCATAAAGATCAAAAGTTCGCTTGAATGCTCGAGAGAGAGAGAAGAGGAAGAAGAAGGCTAAATGAATTCAAAATCGCCATTTTATAAGAAAAGGCAATTTTGAATGGATGGATGAGATTGAAGGTTGAATCGATGATCCATAATTGATGCACCAAGAATATGATATTCTTGGAAAAACTACGACGCCTGACAGCTATGACAGACATGCAAGACATGCAAGCTATGAAAAAAATGAATGTTGTGGCAGGGGATTATGACAAGGCATCTTTGACCAAGTGGTGCATAAATAATTTATTTTAAATTATTTATTCGAAAATGGAGGAAATGGACGAGTGGAAAATAAATTATTTATTCAAATTATTTATTTGAAAATGGAGGAAATGGACAAGTGGAAAATAAATAATTTATTCAAATTATTTATTTGGAGAAAATGAAAAGAGGAGCATTTAATTAAATTTATTAATTTAATTAAATGGAGAGATGGAAATTAGACCTTAAATAATTAATTTAGATTAACTATTTAACTAGGGCAGGTGGCATGGGATAGTTAAATGATTTTAATAATTGTTTAACTATGGAAGAATTAAGGACCATGAATAGATAAATAATTAATGGTAATTATTTAACTATAGATGAAAGATGAAAAAATAATTAAATAAATAATAATTTATTTAACTATTGAAGAAGAGGAAGAAATTAGTGACGCAGTTAGTTTATCTAATCGATCAGGATAGAATAAATAAACATGAATTAATTAAATAATTAAAATTATTTAATTAATAGATGAAAATGGACCGGATAACATAATTAAGTATCTTAATTATGCTAGGACGAAAGTGGTGAGTAATGGAGCTTGTAGGCCTAGGTCAATTTTCAGTGTCTACATTTTGCCCCTCTTTGTCATAATGCAGCCTGTCGCATTATGGCAAGGACAAATAAGTCAAAAATATGCCCTGGTGAAAAATAAGATGAGGAAGAATGACGAGGAGGGTTATGGTATGCCCCCTCAAGAGGACAGACGGGTTCCAAGAACACGGGTGTGCTCTCAAAATTGATGAGAAGACTAGAATATGAAGAGACAAAGAAATGTTAGTGCAAAAGATATGGATGATGATATGGATGCAATGCCTCTATGAGATGGGTGAGGGAAGATGACAAAACAGAAGGAGATGCATGTTAGTAAGATGAAAATGATCCTTCAACACATTTCCATAGGACTACTAATTGTTGTTCTTAATCATCATTGGGAATATTATCGTGATGGCCAACAAACACCATGATATGACATAAATCAAGGTGTGCAAGGTCATACCATCACTTGACTTAAACAATCACAAACAAGGATGATCATAACTCATACAAAAAGGCATATTTTCCCCAGTCTTTTTGTCATAACCAACCGCAAGCAGAAAAAGACAAGAAGGACAAATCATGAAATGTCATTGCTTCTCTAAATCCTGTTTCTAGGACATCCTCAAGAAACTAGCAATATGATTGCCAAAAAGGACAAATAAAGCCAAAACCATCATCATGATATGTCACTGCTTTTCTAAATCCTAGAGTCAGGACATCGCTGAGAAACTAGTAACATGAGTTTCAAAAGACAAGACAAACATCATGATACATCGTTGCTTCTCTGAATCCTGTTGTCGGGATCTCGCTAAAAAACTAGTAACATGATGAAAAATCAACAGACATGTGCCAAGTGTTTGCCAAGTGTTTTAATGTTGAGATGTTCGGTTTGATGCCAAGATGCCAGGGTGTCAAGGTTTTGATGATGCCAAGATGATGAGTGTCGAAGATTGCCAAATTCAGGAAGGACACATCCTGAATAATGTTGATGTCAAGAGGAGAAACCCCCAAAAGTCAAGAGGATCCCTCAAAATGCCAGGTGACAGTGATGATGCCTAGGAAGGACACATCCTAAGGCATAAATGGTAGGGGTTGTTCTTCAGAAGGACACATCTAAAAGAACATTGATGTCAAGAGGAGTGATCCTTAAATGTCAAGAGGATTGCTCAAAATGTCGGATGACGATGAAGATTCCTAGGAAGGACACATCCTAGGGCATGATTAAATGATGGGCTACCCTTCAGAAGTACACATTTGAAGAGTAAGCAAGATTTGACTGGCTTGACTAAGTTTGACTGAGATTGACCAATTTTGATATGTCAAGATGATTTTCATGTTCCATTGACAGATTGTCGAAGTTTACTTGGGTAGATTGTTCGTTCAAATTTAAAGACTATTTCATGTGTGTGTGAAAATTGTGCAATGAACCCTAATGGACTGACCTAGTGTGGCCTCGAGGGCCCATCGACAGATGGCCTTGCCTACGTCATGCACTTAGAGACCTCATAGTTCGATACGACCAAAGACTTTGTCTTGTTGATGAAAGATTGAGTCATGATTTATTTTGACAAACCTAATAGGACTGACCTAATGTCTCGGGGGCTCGAAGATGAGCCTTGCCTACGTAGCAAATGCGCAGAGACAATGTAGTTTGACAATGACAAAGACTAATCAAGACTTGAATTGACGTGACCGTGTTGACTGACATGACTATGTTTTAGAAGTTTTGTATTTTCTTTAGGACGTTTTTCAATTTTTAAGTCTTTTTTCAAGACATTTTTTTAATTTTTAGGTCTTTTTTTAGGACATTTTATGATTTTTAGGTCTTTTTTCAAGACATTTTCTAATTTTTAGGTCTTTTTTTAGAACATTTTCTAATTTTTAGGTCTTTTTTCAGGACATTTTCTGATTTTTAGGATCACGTGCGGTACCCACTGCAGTCTCATGATAAAATTTTGCCCCTAGTCAAATTGAGAATGAGCCAAGCAAAATGGAATGAAAAAGACATGATTAGTATGGACAGTTGACAGTACACAAGACTTGATTTCAACCATTGTCAGCCATGGATGGAAATGTCGTGATGTCGAGGTGAAGTGTTATAACAAATGTCAGAAAGAGTACGTTCATTAGGGACAAAGGTAGATAGAGTGACAGTAGATGGCACAACAATGACTAACTACACATGGTGCCTGTTTGCTAGGTTTTCACCATGGTACTTATCCAAAGTGCTTGTTTACCAGGTTTTCACTATTGGATGAATTATTTCTCTTTATTTTTGTCATTTTACTTCTTTTCTTGATGTCACTAGGATGCCTATTTGCTAGGTTTTCATCAAGGTGACAATTTTTTGCATTTTTCATTTTTTTTTGTATTTTTACTGGTTTTCGAAGAGGCTTTCTGATGCTATGCATAGAATTTGCATAAATGTAGACTATTGATTGGCTCTGTCAATTGTTCACCTTTAGGAGTAGTTAACTGATATGCTCCAGAACCAAATGATGCTATGATGACATAAGGGCCCAGCCAATTGGGCTCAAATTTTCCTGGCTTTTCTCTATCTGACTGATTCTTGGGATTTTGCATGAGAACTAGGTCACCAATGTCAAACTTTCAAGTCATCACCCTTTTGTTATAACTTCTGCACAGATGATTTTGGTATGCTTGCAAATGATTCAATGTATTGTGTCTGCATTCATCTAGCATTTCTAACTCATGCAGTCTTGATTGTTTGTATTCTTCATCAGTGGTAAGGCCTTTCATGGAGACTCACAAAGATGGAATTTCAACCTCTATGGGCAAGATGGCTTTGGCTCCAAAGACAAGGGTGAAAGGCATGGCACCGGTGGGGGTATGGATGCTTGTGCGGTATGCCCACAAAGTAGGGTTGAGTTGGATGTGCCAGTCATGGCCATCGTCATTGATAGTATTTTTAAGAATTTTGATAATGGTTTTATTAGATGCCTCAACTTGACCATTTCCTTGTGGGTAATAAGGTGTGGAAAAGTGGTGATTGATATGGAAACGTTGGCACAGTTCACGAACCTCCTAATTTTTGAAGGGACCACCATTATCCATGATGATGGATTGTGGAATGTCATACTGACAAATGATGTAATTAAGGATGAACTTGGAGATCTGTTTGTCAGTAATGTAAGTGAGTGGAATGGCCTCGATCCACTTAGTAAAATATTTAGTGGTGGTGATAATGAATTTGTGTCCATTGGAGGATGTAGGGTGAATCTTGCCCACGAGATCAAGTCCCCATTGTGTGAAAGGACAAGGAGAAGTGATCGGCCTCAACTCTTGTGCTGGAGCATGAATTAAATCACTGTGAATCTGACATTGGTGACATGTTCTTACAAATTCCAGTGCATCCTTTTCTAGTGTCGGCCAATAGTACCCAAGTCTCATAATATTTTTAGCTAAGGTCAGGTCACTCGAATGGGACCCACATATACCCGCATGCACTTCCCGTAAGGTCATTTTTGCTTCATTAGTGTCAAGACAACAGAGAAGGGTATTGTCAAAGCTATGGCAGTAAAGGGTGTCGCTGATGATGGTATAACATGCAGCTTTGCAGATAAAGGTCTTCTTTTGGTTATTAGAAAGGTTTTGAGGAAGGATATGTGAATGAAGGTAGTCGAAAGTGTCCTTATACCAGGGGGAACTGGAACCAACAAGCTCACGAACCATTTCAGATTTAGGGACATCATAAGTAGGAACCAATAACTGCTCAACCAAAAACTCAAATTGTGGAACATTGCTGGGAATATCAAGCAAAGATCCAATTGTTGCCATAGCATCAGTAGCCTTGTTCTGTGTTCTTGGAATCAATTCAAAGGATAGCCTATGATAATATGTCAAAAAACTATCAACCATCCGTTTATAAGGGATTAGCTTCTCATCTTTGGTTTCGTACTCATCATTTACTTGGTTGATAACTAACTGAGAATCACCGAGGACTTGCAAATTCCTGATTTTCCACTTGATAGCCATTCGGAGTCCTGTAATTAGTGCTTCATACTCTGCCATGTTATTAGTGCATGGAAATGCAATGCGGAATGACCTTGTGATGGAATCTCCTTGTGGAGTAATGAATAGTATTCCAGCTCCTGACCCATGATTAGTGTGAGATCCATCGAAGTATAATTGCCAAGGTTGTTGGGGCTCCGCTTGAAATACGAACTCATCTGGAAATTTGGTTATAAGAGGATAGCTATCTGGTATTGTTGCATCTGCAAGCTAGTCTGCTATTACCTATCCTTTGATGTCTTTCTACTCAACATATTGAATATCATATTCACTGAGGATTGTGACCCATTTTGCCAAATGTCCTGTCAGTGCTGCTCGACTCAAGAGGTACTTCAAGGGATCGATCTTGGTTACCAAGTGTGTCTTATGATTTAACATGTAATTTTTGGGCTATGAATACAATTTCCAAACAAGCACGTTCAATGGGTGTGTAATTTAGCTCATACCCCACCAGTGTTCGACTAATATAATATATAGCTCATTCTTTTTCTTCATAGTCATTTTGTGCTAGTAATGCCCCCAATGCTAAAGTAGTTGCAGAGATGTACAAAATTAATGGTTTTCCTTGGATGGGAGGCATGAGAACTGGAGGTGACAATAAGTATTGTTTAATCTAGTTGAATGCTTCCTAACACTTATTTGTCCACACAAAGGGGATCCCTTTATGTAGAAGATACTGAAATGGTTGACATCTATCCGCAAGTTGAGCGATGAACTGTCTGATAGATTGAAGCCTGCCTTGTAGCATTCTTAGGTCACTAATTCACTTAGGAGGAGGCATATCCAATATAGCTCTAACTTTGGCGAGGTCAACTTCAATGCCTCTACGGGAGACTATGTACCCCAACAACTTGCCTGATGTTACACCAAAAACACACTTTTTTGGGTTTAACTGGACCTTATACTTGTCTAGCCTCCTGAAAAATTTGTCTAATACTAAAAGGTGGTCTTTTCTTGTCAATGACTTTTCCAGAAGGTCATCCACATAGTCCTCCATTAATGTGTGCATCATGTCATGGAATATTGTTGTCATTTCCCTTTGATATGTAGCACCTACATTTTTAAGACCAAATGGCATTATAGTCCAATAGTATGTACCCCAAGGGCATGTGAAAGAAGTTTTGTGTTGGTCTTCAGGGGAAATACGAATTTGATTATAACAAAAAAACCATCCATAAGGGACAACATCTCATATCCAGTTGTAAGGTCCATAATGATTTCAATTTTCGATAGAGGGAAATCATCTTTAGGGCATGCTTTATTGAGATTTCAAAAGTCTGTGCATATGTGAATCTGTCCAGTAGGCTTGGTGATAGGGACAATGTTGGATATCCATTCAGCATAGTCAATTGACCTGATAAAATCTACATCCAATAACTTTTTCAGTTCGGCTTTAACCAATAATGCAACTTGAGGGTGCATTTTTCTTAGCTTTTGTTTTACTAGCTTGGTATCTGGTAATAATGGCAAGTGATGTAACACTAACTCAGGATCTAACCCTGGCATATCGAGATAAGACCATGCGAAGTTTATCTTGCGTTCTGAGAAGAACTTTTGAAATTCTGGATGTTCAACTTCTGTCAATGATGCCGCAAAGAGAACCATTTTGGGGTCCTCCACAGTAGCTATATTAACTGGTATGGTGTCTTCTACGAGCATTGCTGATTTTTCTCTGTCTACAGGGAGAAATTCCAATCCTCCACCCTTAGGTGCCTCAGGGAGGTTTTCACCCTTGGGTACATCCTTTATTTTTACTATTTTGTCGTCAAAAGGTGCCTTTCGATTTTCACCTAGAGACGTGTCATTTTTTGTTTTATTTTTCTTTTTAATTTTGTGACTAGAGGATGGTACAATCTCCCCAAAATAAGTAGCACAATCCAAGTCAATAGAAAATATAGCTTTGTGATCCCCATTTGGAATGCCTTCATATAGTCCTAGAAATTTTGCTAAAGCCTCATCATTTTGAAAAGTGTCCATTATTGGTGGGCCTTGTTGGTTCCAGTCAATTAGGTCAGGGTAAACTAAGGATATTCCATCATCAACATTTGCAAATTGAGGAGATGACATAGAAAGCATGCAAATGGATGTCAAGACGTTAAAAATGAAGTTGTCATCATCTGGCTCTATGTCAGATTCTATCCAGTATTCTCCTTCACTTGTTTCATACTCACCAGCAAAGTAAGGGACAAAGGGAGTAGTATTAGAGTCAGGATCAATAGTGGCAAGTGATGGCTTAGGCGATTCCGAATGATGGTCTTCAACTTGGGATGACTGGATTGGTATGTCAAGGCTAGGACGAATGGGAATAGAATATGATCTGGACTTGATATCATTTGGTGTTGTATCGATCTTAAACATTTTCCAGAATCGTTCCTCAAATGTAGGCTCGCTAGGTTCAAGGAATAATTCATCAAGGCAGTAGTCACTTAAGGATCGCTGAGAGCCAAATTCCCATTCGTGAGAGTTAGTTTCAGAGGAGGTGTTCTCAGTTGTCTCAACACAGTTTGAAGCATACACTAACTCACTTGGAAGCACATTGGTACTTGGGTCACCAGATTCTCATGGACCTAGCCCTAACCCAAGATGTTTTGGTCTTTCTAAAACTAATAGTGGCTCACGCCTTCCATTTTTATCCTTGCCAAGACCACTTTTTCCATCATAACCTTTTTCTTTTATCATGTTGTATCCTTTTCCATATATTGTTACTGGCAAGGGAGTTAAGTTTCGTGGTTCTCTATAAATCCAAGATAGTATATCATCTGTGTCCTCTTGACTCATTTCACCCCACTTTATGAAAACTGTATTTGGAGTTACCTTGAAAGTTTCTTTTGCTTGTATTCTGAAACAAGGTTTGCCATAGACCTGGGGAGACTTGGGCATCTTGGTTATGCAATAGGCTGTATTCAACATGTACTCTCCACATCCTTGATCCTGAATCTGGAACCTCGAGTCGACGCTTGGGGTGATACATGAAGTGGAAGGTGTTATGGAGATGGTCGTGGTGGTGGAAGAAGTAGAAGTGGATGTGGTTGGTGAAGAGGCAAGAGACTTCACGAGTGCTGAGGGATCAATGAATTTGGAAGACAAAGATGTCAAAGCTTCCCTATTGATAGGGACTTGGCATTTTGAGACACCTCCTAAGTTGATACAATATTGGAATGGATCAAGCTCTCCGTATATATTAATCTCAATGCCTTCAAAAGGAAATTTCGAGCATTGGTGATATGTGGAAGGGATGGTCTTCAGAGCGTGGATCAAAGGTCGACCGAGTAAAATGTTGTATGGAAGGTCTAAATCCAAAACTTGACAAGTGGTGTCGACAATAACTGGTCTGATTCGAATTGGGAGTGTAATTACGCCCCGAGAGGAACGTTCTTCATCATCATATGCCTTGATAACTATGCTTCTTATGGCATCTACGCAAGCATCAGAAAAGCCTAGTGCCTTGACCAATTTTAAAGAACATATATTTAGTCCTGCTCTGCCATCTACTAAGACTCATCTGACCTTATGTTTATGAACAAGGACTTTGATATGAAGGGCATCATTATGGTTAGATTTGGATGATGAATAGTCTTGGTCAGAAAAGGTGATATGGTGGGGTGTCATGAGATATCCTACCATGGCTTTGAATTGGCTAACATCAATATTTTGGGGAACGGAGGATTTTTGCAGTGTTTTGTCTAGGATGGCCTTATGGGCAGGCAAGATGCGTAACAACTCAAGAATAGAGATTTGTATAGGTGTTTTTCCAAGCTGGTCAATAAGATTAAAGTTTCCTTTAGGTTGGCATTGCTTGTTTTGTGGAAGCGATTGTGACTATGAAGTGGACGGGCCAGCTATTGTTACCTTTGGTTGTCTAGGGGGAGGAGGTCCAGCTATGGTAACCTTTCTGCCATGGGTGGTGACATTGCATTTAGGGGCCTTTCTAACAGTGACTGTGCAGACATGGTCATTGATTGTTCTAACATGATGTATGATAGGTCCCCCAGAATAGTTGTACCCAATACGAGCATTGTTGGCTTGATTATTTGTACTTGACATAGAAGGGTTTCTAGAACCATGATCCTGCAGTGGGTTTTTGTGTATTGTATGATCCGCATTAGAAGCAAACTGTGGTACGTCAACTTCAATGATGCGCTTTTCAATGAGGTCCTATACCATATTTTTCAATTGTTTATAGGAAGAAGTTTTGTGACCTTTTATTTGGTGATAGTCACAAAATGCATTATCATCCCACCAAGATGGTTTAAACTGCCCAGGGTCGTATGGTTTGGGGTCCTGAAGTGTGATGACACCATTCTGAATGCATTTCTTGAGGACTTCGTCAATAGGTTCACCCAAAGGGGTATATGTGCGACTTTCAAGGAATTGTCTTGGTTGTCTAGGCTGCCCTTGAATTTGATTGTTTTGATTGCCTTGGTTATTCTGATTTGTATGGATAGCATTAGTAACATAGGTTTGTGTCATCATCTATGTGTTTTATGGTTGTGTCCCTTTTAGAGTAATCATAGGACCCATAGCGTTGACAGCCTTAGCATCAACTACACCATCGTTGGTGACATGTTTGTTCTTAACCCAAAATTTGGTTTTGTCAGCAGAAGGAGGGTTTGCATTTGTGCTTTTAGGACCATATTTTAGTCTTCTTTTAGCTATGAGGGCTTGTTCAACTTGGACACCTCGTTCAACTAGGTTCACAAAAGTTGTGCAACAATGAACACGCAAGCCATTTTTCAGTGGGCCTAATAATGTTTGTACGAACATGTCAACCTTTTCCTTTTCAGGTATGTCTATATGATAGCGACTCACTAGGCCCCTCCATTTTTGAAAGAATGGTAAAAAGGTTTCACCTGAATCTTCTTGTGTGAGCTAGCATAGATAGGTAATGGAGGTGTCTGTGTCAATGTTGTATGTGTAATTTTTCATGAATTTTTCAGCAAGTTCTTTCCATGAATGAATTTTGGGTTGTAGTGTATAGAACCATTCTAGGGCTGGTCCTGCGAGGATTTTAGGAAACAGTCGCATTAGATATGTGTGCTCATGAGTGATATCCACACTTGTTACAAATTCTCTAATTTGGTCAAGTGGATTTGTTTTACCCTTGTATTTGTTGAATTTTGGAGCCACATAACCATGTGGAAATGGTGGCATGTACAACATTGTATCAAAATGATATGGACATAAGTCATATGGCATTTGCGTCTTCTTGTAAGAGGTTTTCATATTTTCCATTTATTTTTGAAGGTCATCCACTTTTGCTAGCAAGGTGTGTACAATGGGATCATTGGTTGCCTGAAAGTAAGGTATGTTTTGTTGATATTACCAGTTGTGATTGGGGATATGTTGTTGAGTATGAATCTAGGATGAGTACGTAGGAATATGTGACCCAACCATGTTTGTCTGTATTTGATGTCCAAAGGTATGCATTTGTTGAGTCATTTGAGTTCCTTGTCCTTGTTGAAAGAATTTTTTGTGTGGTATGGTAGTGTGTGGTCCTTGAAAGTGTCCATGTGATATATGTGTATTGTGCCCTTGTCCATGTGGGATGTTCATTTGCGATGATGTGTTAATGTTGTGTTGAGGACCTTAGATGAAAAAGCGTCATGAATTTCGTCTGAAGGGATTAAATGAGGTTCCACTATAAGGATGTTATGAAGATGCCCCCATTGTCATAGATGAAGAACCAATCATAGCATTTGAGGAGGTGGTGCCTACTGATGTAGATCCAAAGGTGGCTCCTATCGTTTGTGAAGATGATGTGGATGTTGTAGGCATGGATTGTGAAAAGGTAGCTCCTATCATTTGTGAAGATGATGTGGACATTGTAGGCATGGTCATTGTAGATATTCCTCCAATAGATGTCATATTAGTTGAGGTGGAGGTGTTTTGATTTATGGTGCCACTAGATGTCGCATTAATGGTGGTAGTAGCAACTTGTGTAGTAACGACAATGTTATTGGTTGAGGTATTGTTCGTGTCATGTTGGGATGTTGTGTTTTGTGTCATATTATTAGGAGAGACAGGTCATATGGTATTAATGTCAAAGCCTTTTGGTAATTTTGCACCTTGGTCTAAAAGCATAGCAAGGTATCTATCAAGATCGTTCAAGACCAATTCTTCTACAAACGAAGCGACTTCAAGATTTTGGGCTGCTGCCTCTAAGTTTTCAACATAGACTTGTCCATTTTGATCTCTTTGTGTGAATTGTTCAAAAAGTGGATTTTGAAAGGAAGTTGACATGTTCATGGAAGACTATGCATTCAAACTTCCAAATGGGTCATCAAAGATCTAGTCATTGGGATTGGTGTTGTTGTTGGTGTTGTTGTCAAAGTCTTGTCCAAAGTCTGCCATTTGTTTTTTCTTTCGTTGAAGTCTTGTCTCCAACATCAAAGGAAATTGCTCAAATGAAGATAATGACAATGCAAATATGACACTAGCCTATGTTTTTTTCTTTTTATGTGATAAAGGATGACAATGCAAAGAGATGATAATGCAAGGATGCCAAAAGCCAAGGTGACTAGGATGACGATGCAAAGAGATGATGATGCAATACTATGTTTTTGGAATTTTTGGATAAAGAATGATAATGCAAGACTATGTTTTTGAATTTTTTGACAATAAGGGATGCAATATGACCATGTTGTCTAAAGAAAATGACTAATGCCAAAGGACAATGAAGACTAAGATGACAAGTTATGACACTAATTTTTTTTTTTGTATTTTTGGAGGATGTCAATGCAAGGTGATAATGACATTTGCCTAAGGAAAATGACAAATGCAAGGTGATAAATTGTTAAGAAAGGATGTCAAATGCCAAGGTGATAGTGAGGACTAATGTGAAAATGTTGGTTAAGGAAATGACCAATGCAAAGTCTAGATGCCAAATGAGGACTATGATGACAATATTTTGGATTTTAAAGATATGCAAGGTGAGGACTAAAAATGATTTGAATGTCTAAGGTATACAAATGCAAAGTTTAAAATTATTTGAAGAAGGCTCTTCAACCAATCTTTATGCTTGATCTATGTCTCAATTTTGGAATATCAAAGGACTTGTTTGAAGGGACTAAAACGGACAAGGGACAAAATGACAAGTGAGTTCCTCCTAACTAGACTTTGAGTCGTATGATCTCACAAAAAGGACAACACTAAAGGAGATAATGACATAAGTCCAATGATAACCTAATTTTGAAAGTCAAGATTTTGCAAAGTGTAAGGCCGCGTCTTAATCCAAAATATGCAAAATGAGATGAGGAACTAAAAGTTTTTGTTTGAGGACCTAAAATGCAAAATGGTGAAGCCTAAGGATGAAGCTAAATATTTGCAAAGATGACCATTGTAAGATGCAAGCTAAAATGTACAAGGAAATGAGAGATTTGAGCAATTCTACGATTTATTTTGACAAAGACTGAAGAATAAATATGTTTGATAGCGTGCTGAGACTATTGGTTTTACGTTTTATTGAAAAAGTCCGAGTTGTCCCGAGGTTTTGTGCTCCAGATTTGTGAATGTTGTGTATGTATTGTCGAAAATCTAGAAAACACTTCACAAACACGTATAAGCCTTTTAGTGCAAACACACATGAGACAAGCACAATCCTAATAGGCCAATAGGCCAAGGGTTTGTATACTTGATATAGCCCATCGATATACCCCGGATTGGTGCCAAACACCTTTCCTTCTCGAGAGTGGATAACTTAGAAGTTTGGTGGCACTGGCTCCCCTCCATGGCTCATTAACATCATTCGGGCACACCAACTTCAGATTCTTGGGTCATCACTTCCCAAGAACTTCTATCTCTACTCAAGGGAGTCAGTAGTGAGTATCTTCGGGCATGATACTGTACCCTACACTATACCAAGCAACGGCTGAAAATGGTTGGCTTCTAAAATAAAAGGTGTCTAGTTAGGGCATCCATTCGGAAAGTGGGCCGCCAGCCAATATAGGGCGGTAGATTAATCACCACTAAGTGGCACTCAACCTAAAGAGGTTACATACACTCAATGGTTTGCGTGGAGTACTGGCCCATCCGGTGCAGGTGACACATCCACACCGTGGTAAATTTGAACTTCTCTCAAGTAACCCATTTTATATCCCCGACCGGAAGTGGTTTGGCTTTAGCCTCGTTACTCATCGGTCATCCCTTAAGGTGAGTACTTTTTCCTTAAGGCAGCTCCATTGTGAAATAATAACTGTTTCTCTTACACCCAGGATCGCTCGAAAGCATAAGGGGAGAGGATACTTTGATTATTAAGTCATGAGGGTGACAAAAAATAAGGTGGGTCTGGTTTTCTGATCACCTAGTTGTCACAAGGTGAGAGCATAATCACCTACCACCTTCAAGCACAATAAGACAAAATCAAGCACATGTGCATTTTAATGCACCAATGGAAGTGTTTTCTAAACTAGAAATTGCAAACACATTGTTTGAGAAATGAGTCTTCGACTAACGGAGCTGCAAAACCACAAATTAGTAGTTTCATAAATGTCTTGGACCAACGAAAAAGCTACAAAACTGCTAGAACAAGAGATTAAAAACCAAACTAAAAAGTTAGTAAATAACTAAACTAGAAAAAATTAAAAAAAAAGACCAAACTAAACCAAGAAAAGGAAATCAAAAGCAAACTAAAAAAATAAAAGCTCAATTTTTTTGTTGCTCTAAAAGAAGCAATTTTTGGGAGCCCCATTCTAAAGCCACATGCTACAAACAAAAGATTAGTAAACCAAAAAAAAATTGAATGAAAACAACAAACTAAAAATGGTGATCACTTTCTCAAAACTAAACAAAATTTTAAATCGTAGATATCTATGGAAAGCTAAGACATAGAGCTTCAAAACCCAGAAAATGTTTTGCAAAATCCTACAAGACAAAAACGCTATAAACAAAATAAAATTCGGGTCTTAATAACTAAATCTTAAAAAGCCGCGATCACTAAAACAACCATAGCTTTCTCAAATCTTAACGAAATTTCAAACAGTTGAATGTTTCAGAAAGCTGAAAACGAGGCCTACAAAATCTAGAAAATGTTTTAAAATAACTTATGCTCCCATTTTTTTGTGCTTGAAAGAAGATGACGAGATTTGATATGAATTCTTGGCTGTAACTTGCAAAATAACAAAAACAAACAAGAACACACAAATTTCTCTACAAAATGTCGGGTTCACCAAATGTATCTTTGGAAATTTATGTTTGATTAGGTTATAATTGCTAAATCTAAAAATCCAAAGAAAATAATGGAGAGCAAAGGAGAAAACATGAAAATAAATAAAGCAAAGTTACCAAAATCTTCAATCTCCGTGACTGGCCTCCATTACACCTTCTAGCTTGCTGCAAGTTGAAGAGTGCCCTCAGATTCTTCGAACAACTTAAGACTATGCCATGTCCTACACAAGTGTTGAAGGATTTTTACTATGCAAAGATGACTCTAAATGCCTAAGAGAAGTTCTAAGTATGCATGAAAATGTGTTGTGAAAATAAAGATCAAAAGTTCACCTGAATGCTCGAGAGAGAGAAGAGGAAGAAGAAGACCAAATGAATTTGAAATTGCCATTTTATAAGAAAAGGCAATTTCGAATGGATGAATGAGATTGAAGGTTGAATCGACGGTCCAGAATTGATGCACCAAGAATATGCCATGCATGGCAAAAACTATGACACCGACAGCTATGACAGACATGCAATACATGCAGGCTATGATAGACATGCAGACTATGACATGAAATAACGACAGGGTATCTTTGACCAAGTGGAGGTGCATAAA
>VDFB02175038.1:0-10673 GCA_007258455.2 Sequoia sempervirens | reverse complement strand
GAAATTTATGTTTCCATCCCTATACAAACCTTTCATTACGGAATGAGTGAGGTCATAAATTGGGTCCCGAATTTTATGGTCCTTATTAAGTGTTCCAATGCATTGGTGAGGTGGCTTTAGGTTGGCACTCCCACATTCTTCGAAAATGCACCCAACTTTCCATGTCTCTTGTCTCAAGAAAGTGATTGGGACTAGTATTTGTATTCCAACCAAGCTTCTTGCATTAGATGAGGAGAGACCTATATTTTAGAACTCAAGGTCTACAAAAATGTACCAGACACTTTTGAACTCATTCTTTTGAGGATTTCTTGGTCTAATGGAATGGTTCGCAACCTCAAGATTCCTTATGGGAACCTGTCAAAATTCTCTCCATATTTCCAATTCAAGATTTAAGGATTTTTTTTGAAGGGGGAGTTAATTTTATGGACTTCGCTTTGCTATATGGCAGTTAAAAGTAGTATGACATATATGTTTTATTAGTTTTCCACATGTAATATTGAATAAAGATAGATGTATATTCTTTGTAATTCATCTCACTAGTTAGTTAGAATAAAGTAATTATCCCACATGAATGGGATGGTAGGATTTTCCTTTGGAAATGCTCTATAAATTGTAACAATTTCTCAAATATAAGACATCTTGGATATTTTTAACTGGAGTATATGATTAGAAGGTTTCCCCCATGAAGTGGCATTACAAAGATATTAAGAACATTGTGTGTCTCTAATGTTTGCATATTTTTGTGTGTTCAATTAATTTTGTCTTGTAGGATCATTAAAATTTCTAGTTTTTACTTACACCCATGTTCTTCTTGCAGTCATTATACTCATGGTTCTTCCCACTTAATTTAAAAAATGTCCAAACATGTTTCATGTGTCACAAATCCCTTGTTTGAGCTAGTTACTGGGGAGGTGTTTGATGCTTGTTATACTCCAATTATGGAATTTTTACTAGATGATACAAATGAGAATGTGTTGATCAATTGTTGTTGATGCTCCTCCTTGTGATGCTAATAATATTCTTTAATATAATGTTATAGATTCAATACATGTTTGATATTCCAATGTTGATTTATTTGATGATTGAGATGCAGTTTTGTTGATTCAAGTGTTTTTGGGTCCCTATGTCCCACAATCCACCAACACATCTTCTCCTCATACTAAGTCCATTTTGGCTCCTTCTATCCCTCCCACCCTACCATTCACATTATTCCTAGTGTTGGAAAACACACTGTCACTTGTCAATTATTTCCTTATAAAAAATGCTCACATTATTATAGTGTTGGAAAACACACCATCCCTTGTCAGATATTTCCTTATGAATTTTTTTGATTCATACACACCAACAATGTAATGAAGTCCACCTTAAAATTTTAGAACAACTATTTGGTACAATAAAAGTGGTATTTCACTTTCTTCATTTGATTGGAACAAAAAAATGCTCACATTATTTGTAGTGTTGAAAAACAAACTATCCCTTGTCAATTATGTTCTTGTGAAAAATGCTCACATTATTTTTAGTGTTCTAAAACATGTTGTTCCCTCTCTAATTATTTCCTTATGAAAAATGCTCACATTATTGTAGTGTTGGAAAACACATTGTCCCTTGTTAGATATTTCCTTGTGATTTGTTTTTATTTGTACACACCAACAATGTAATGAAGTCCACCTTAAAATGTTAGAACAATTATTTGGTACAGTAAAAATGGCATTTTACTTTCTTCATTTGATTGGAACAAAAAAATGCTCACATTATTTACAGTGTTGGAAAACACATTGTCCCTTGTCAATTATTTCCTTTTGAAAAATGCTCACATTATTTCCAGTGTTGGAAAACACACTATCCCCTGTCAATTATTTCCTTATGAAAAATGTAACATTATTGTAGTGTTGTAAAACACACTGTCCCTTGTTAGATATTTCCTTATGATTTTTTTTTATTAGTACACATCAACAATGTAATAAAATCCACCTTAAAATTTTAGAACAACTATTTGGTATAGTAAAAATGGCATTTTAGTTTCTTCATTTGATTAGAACAAAAAAATGCTCACATTATTTACAGTGTTGGAAAACACATTGTCCCTTGTCAATTATTTCCTTATGAAAAATGCTCACATTATTGCAATGTTGGAAAACACACTGCCCCCTGTCAATTATTTGCTTATGAAAAATGCTCACAGTATTGTAGTGTTAGAAAACATACTGTCCCTTGTCAGATATTTCCTTGATTTGTACACACCAACATTGTAATGAATTCCACCCTAAAATCTTAGAATAACTATTTGGTATAGTAAAAATGGCATATTTCACTTTCTTCATTTGATTTGAACAAAAAAATGCTCACATTATTTGTAGTGTTGGAAAACACATTGTCCCTTGTCAATTATTTCCTTATGAAAAATGCTCACATTATTTCCAGTGTTGGAAAACACATTGTCCCTTGTCAATTATTTCCTTATGAAAAATGCTCACATTATTGAAATGTTGGAAAACACACTGTCCCTTGTCAGATATTTCCTTATGATTTTTTTTTTGATTTGTACACACCAACAATGTAATGAAGTCCACCTTAAAATTTTAGAACAACTATTTGGTATAATAAAAATGGCATTTCACTTTCTTCATTTCACTTTTGAAGGTGTCTTTCATTACATTCGTACTATATAAATAAGAAAAGGTTTTCATTACAATAATTGTAGGTTCCAGGAAAACATAGGGTGTTATGAACCTACAACCCACATATTGTTGCAAACCCTCTACACATAACAAATTAATTGGTTACTCACCTCTCATGTTAATTTGGTTAGTTTTATGTATCCCCCACCTACAACTCCTCCCCAATCTCTTCACCCTTTAGCTTAGAACAAGTACAATCATATTACTCACAACCCATTGTGTTTTCCAACCTGAGATTATATTTGCAATAGTTGTAAGTGTTGAAACTCTACCAAAACAATTGAAGGATAAAATTAACCACTTAGAAAAGGAAGTAAAAGATAAAAAGAATATTTTATCATCAAAAGAAAAAGAGGTTTACTTTTAAGGTTTGTTTCATTACATTTGTACTCTCTAATTAAGAAAAGGTTTTCATTACTATAAATGCATGTTGGAAAACACTAGGTGTTACGAAACCTGCAACCCACATACTATTGTAAAACCCTCTACACGTAACAATTGAATTGGTTAGTCACCCCTCAAGTCAATTTGATTAGTTTTATGTATCCCCCACCAACAAATCCTCCCCAATCTCTCCACCCTTGAGCTCAAAACAAGAAAAATGCAATCACTCACAACCCAATATGTTTTCCAATCTCTAATTATTTTATGCATTTTTTCCATCATATGAGGAAATTGAAATAGAACTATTACTCTAAGCAATAGATGTAAATTATGAAGGTTTCTTTCATTGCATTCATACTCTCTAGATAACAAAATGTTTTCATTACAATCATGCCATCTATGTATAATTGGAGGTTGGAAAACACTAAGTTTTATAAGACTTGCAACCTACATGCTATTGTAAAACCCTTTAAATGTAACAAACCAATTGGTTGCAATCACCCCTCAGCTGAATTTGGTTAGTTTTAATTCCACAAAATATTCGCCTAATACCATTGAAATCCTTTGATGTGTCCATGATTTGAATAATTTTAAATGTATAAGCACTAAAACAAGAAACACATGTTTGTACTCATTTGATGGATGATTATGGCTTAGGATAGGTTGAAATTACAAGTTTTTTGGATTCATGGTTCATACAAAACAAAGACTTGTCATAAGGAAATAATTGATAGGGAGTCTTTTATTTTTCCTTTATTACCTATGTTCTTTCTTCTTTATGCTATGGAATTTTATTTTGGCATATATCTTTGTTTACTTGATGTGGCACTTATTTTGTTTTTTACTTGTTTTCATTTAGTAGTTGCACAATTTCAAGTGCATACTTTATTTTTAGTAATAACACTACAAACTATCTGATAATATCAAGTGCATTCTTTGTTTTTATTAATAGCACTATGAACTATCTTATGTTAGGAAGAGCACTCCAACCATATCAAAACTTTTAAAGAATTCTATTTTATTAAATAACAAAATCTTTGGCCACCATGTAGTAAGATTCTTTGGGGAGAACATAAAGTAGAGAGGGAGAAGGGCATTTGATCTATTCTTTAAGAGGATAAAATTTCATACATGAAAAGTTTATCTATTGATAACACCAATTTTACATAGATTGAATGTAAAAATATATACTACATGGAAGGGTTGTCATCCCCAAAATATTTTATACAATTCAAGATCATAGAAATGAGGAAGGTGGTCCTCTAATAAGAAGACAAAAAACCCTAAATGACAGTGATCAATTCTCTACAATGGGATATTTATGCATTTACAATAGTTTCAATAGCAACTACTCTTCCTAAGACATTTTCAAAGTTCTCATTTTCCTCTCAAATCTCAACCAAGGATTTCTTTATATTATGAATGTTTTCAAGTGTGAAGTCTACTCCCTTGTCCAAAATAGAGTGCCAACCTATTAAGGCATCCAACAACCACATCAAATTTATATAATTGAATAAAAGAAAAATAATTATTATTTTTTAATAATTTATCAAGTTCATGTCAAAGAATCCTACCAAAACAATATGCAAGCCAACATGTTTTCCTGTTAATATATTTCTAGGACTGTCATCAAAGAAAATTTGCAAGGTAAAACAACAAACTTAATAAACTTAGGAAAGATGCTAAAATGAAAACATAAACTAGAAGTAAACTAATCAACAGGCCCATAGACACATATTGTTCTTTTGGGATACACATTTGCAAGGAGGAGAGCATGCTTTGTAGCCTCTTTTGAGAATTTTCAAAGAATAGGTATGTCCCATGTGTTACTAATTTCAACAATTTTTGGATGAGAATTGAGTGTATCAAAGAATAGGTCACACCTTCAAAACAATCTTCCAACCCAAGTTTTCTTAACACTTTTGCAGCATGAACTTTGTCACCATTTGTAAATAGTTTTCTCACAATATAAAAGATTGAGTAGTATGCTTTCAAATTTCAAACAATTCTATGGATTCTCAAGAACCAAGAATTTAAATTTTGTTTCAAATTTTAAGAATCCAAATATTTTGAGCTGTATAAACTTACAATTTTTTGTTGAGGCATGATTAATAACAAGCTCTTCAGAATTGGATCCTATTTAAGGTTCTCATGTGGCAATCTTCCTTGAACAAAACTACAAAAAATAAAAAATAAAAGTAGTAGTTTAAAGAAAAAAAAGCAACAAAGAATTTGAGATAAAAGCATGCCAAATAAATTTTAGAATGCATCATCACGAACAAGTAGATATAACATTTATATACCTATGATAATGATCATAATCAAAGTCATAGCTCATTTCCTATGTAGATCCACAAACAAAATAAGTGAATAAGATATCCCAACAAAATTTGAGTCATATATTAACTTTCATTTCTACTCTTTGAACTGAAAATAATCATATTTCCCAAATCATAAAAAAATTATAACATACAATGATCCAATTACACCCAATTAAATGGGTCATTTGAACTATTTCCTAAATCTTCAGCAAAAAATCACCTCAATTTTCCCTGAAGACAACTATCAATTTAAGCACTGAGAGCCACCAAGTTACAACCTCTAGTATGGATTACAAAAATAGAGTATGATTAACCTCATATTTGTTCAAATGAATTGGTTCATCAGTTCAGGAGGAGATACTATAATTAGTATGAAGTGTTTTTTTATTTGATTGTGCAAATTTTCTTCTACTATTTTTCGGATCAAATTTTATGATCCATCTTCAAAAAGAATAAATCAAAAGAAGAGAAAAAACTTATGTAATCAAAACCAAAAGCTATACACAATATGAAAAAAAATTATGAAGTTTGATTCCCAAAAATCAAGATCAAAAATCCATAAACAATTCATTCTATAAAAATATAAGTCAGCAAAGAAATACCATTCTAAACTCCTAATTTTAAACCCAAACAAAATTAAATACTCTTTCATACAAAGAAGATTGACCCTAATGGAAAATTTTCACTTTGAAGAAGCAATTGAAACTAAAGTAAAATGTAAGTAGACTACAAGTTAAACTCGAGAAATGGGTGATGCTCAAATTGTAATGAAGATTTTACCAAAAGACCTAATCACAAAATGTGTTCGTACGTTAGAGCCAAAGATCTCAAATTCAACAAGGAGTCCCAGATTTTAGTCTTATTTCATAAAATAAAATGGATACTCCAAGAAAATCAATGACAACCAACAAAAAAAATAAAACTGCAAACATCCTTACTGAATAAGGTTAGATCTCCATCTTGAAGTGCATGTGTCTATCCAAAGGGCTGCTCAGATCAAAAGAACAAATAAAACCACAATGTCAAAAGAAAATGTCAATCTCCAAGAATAATAAATGCTATTGGAATCACATATAAACCTTTGGGGGAAAAACAACGTACATTGAGATCCATATGAGGCTTTTGTTTGTGGGCACCTACCATGAGATTAACATGGACGACCTCGTACTCATCCTTTTTAGGGATGCCCTGTTATGTGCAAGTTGAATGAACTTGCCATCCTAGATAACTTGAGAATTATAAAAGTATCATAACGCTAGAGCATTTTGCCTTCTACATGCCTTAACAATAAGAGATTTGGCCTACTTTTGCATAACTGTTCTTTACCTTGAGTTGGGGTTTTTTTTACTCCTGTTTGTTGGAACATTTTTAGGTCCATATGATGAGTGAGACAAACATTTTTGTGCATCCATCTCCAATATGTCAACACGAGATGTCCCTTGGAAATTGATAGGTTAGGGTTGGATGAGGCACTCACTGCCCCATGCTCTGAGTCCTTGCTCCTAAGAACTCCTAGGTGTCTCCTCCACCTTGTTCTAGTGGTCCTGCCTCAGGTTTGGGTGCCACTACTCCTACTGACCAACCCCACTATCAACATGCTTTCCTTCTACCAAGTCCACCTTGGTGCTTCGCCACATACTCTCCATTGGCCCTTACTCTTCTTTAAAGGCCAAATAACCTCAACCTTCTGCTAGATTCTTGCAGGGGTGTGATGGTGTTGTAAAAGCTTCAAAATAGCCTATCTAGGGTCCTTATGCAATCACAAGTTTCCAATTTCCCATCGCTTTCACAAAATCCCTTCCTAGGGTTAGAAGGCTACAAGCCTAGAGCCCCAATTAGGCCTCTTAACAGAGTTAAAATGAAACTTTCTCCTAAACCCACCAAGAGACCTAGGTTCTTTGTTTAGGGTTTGTGTTTCTCATGCCAAAACCTCAAATATTTTTAGGGTTTTAAGCCTACACAGCCCGTACACTATCCACACACAAAAATGGTCAAAACCCTAGGGTTTTTAAGCTTTTCAAGGCTATTTTCAGACTATCAAAAATTTCTCCCTTCAAACGACTTGATAGAACCTCCTCCTGACCTCCAAGCATTGCCAATACCCTCAAAAAAATTCACAAAAAAGAATTTCTCCAAAATCTTGATTCCCCTGCAAGTTATCTACATTTTTCTCCTGGTCTTCCCTAGCCGGACCCTGCCTGGCTCGCCTAGGGCAAGACTTTGCCAGCATCTCCTGCACTCAAAAAAAACCTACCAACTACCATATGTACAAGCATGGTGTCTAGGAACTGTTTCCAAAAGGTCGTACAGTTTGTACGGTGGAAAAGTGCTCTAGCACCCCATTTTCTAAAACAGCCTGGTTCAGACCAGCAACAGGGCAATAATGAAATATTTACAAAAAGATACCTAAATATTGAACAAGAAGCAATCTAATGAATACAAAATACTTGAATGTCAACTTCACTACATCCTACAACAAAACAGAGACAAATCTAATCCATTAGAACTCAAACAAGATGCAAAAGTTAGGAATTTATGTACATAACGTTGTTTTCTTCAATTTCTCAAGATTTCACCACAACATCAAAGCTTCTAACCCTGCTCCAGGGTTGATTCATCCCTTAAATAAGTTCCAAAAATAGTTGAGCTTCTTGGGTCGAGCCTTTAGATGACCTAATGTTGCAAATTATAAAACCCACTGTGTTTTCTAAACCTTGCCAACTTTTGACAACTTAACAAAATGAAGTTCCAATTCTATTTAACTCATGTCAACTTCTTTCCTAAAGATAAAAACCATCTCAAATCCCTCTACACAATGGTCAACATGACCTTATGAAAACAAAACAAAAATTTAACCCTCTAGGTTTCTTCTTTACCAAAGAAACTGCATGTTGTTCCTTAGGTGTCTCTACTTTAAATAGAGTCAATACCAAGTTCAAATTTGGGCAAAACAATGGAATCTAAGTTAAACTTCTTTCTTCTCTCTTGAATTATAAATCCTATTAATTCCTTCCAAAATCTATCCAATATGCAAACATGTTGCACAACACATAAAAGAGTGGCAATTTTGGGGATATTCCTGTAACAGCTTGATGATTAGAACAAAAACAGGGCATTTGATATAATTAGAAGCTGACAATTTTAAAAACCTTGTATTTTTCTAGGGGAAGAAGCATGTATCCAATAAGAAAACAACCTTGGAACCAAGAAGCAAATTGGACAAGAAAAGTATAGAATCAATCGACAAATTAAAATGGGGAAGATTTCTTAGCCAATAGTACTGTGAAAATTAATTAAATACCAATTATTAAGCAGATCTATTAACAAATACTTGAAAATTTTCCTATTTTCTTTTTAGTGTAGTCAATTCACTGCAAGCCAGGGAAATTAGAGTTGGCTCTGGGAGTAGGTGAAACCTGTTCCCTCCTCCTCGTTGCCTCAGATTCAACATCTGCGTTGTCTCCTTCCATCAATTTTTGCGCCCCAGAGCCAATGAACTCTGCGTCGAAACTCACAGCCTCTGCACGAAAAAAAATCTTTCAAAAACGGGATCTGAGAAAAATCTTTAAGAAAGATCATTTTTTAAAGCTAACCTGAAGAAGAGGCAAAAGAAACAATCCAGTAAGCAAAAGAAACAGAATGGTTGTCCTGGCCATGACCACACTGACAGCTGCTGCTCTGTAAGTCTTAACAAAATCTTCCCTGAAGTAGTGTTTGTGGGATTCGTTGAGTTGGAATGGGGGTTTGAGAGTAAAATATTAATACAAAATGGCAATTGCAGATGAATGCTCCTAAAATTTAAGTGAGTACATATAAAAATCTGGAACTACCTGTTGCCAAAGAAGAATCCAAACACAGAATGCTTGGCAATCCCAAGCTTCCAAACCATTCATCGGGCCATTCAAATGCCATGTCGTCATGGTTGCCAAACAAAGAAGTCATTTTAAAACACAACAAAATGCCCTGCATCAGAAACACTGTAGAATGAGTAACAAATATAAATTTACCTCTTCATCGTTGTTTCACTATCCATACCAATGCGATAAAATTTGCAAAACAAATGAAAATTGATTTTAAAACTCCCGCTCGCTTTAAACTTCCTCACTGCTATTTCCCAAGGCGCGGTCCCTATTTGAGATTTCGAGCTCAAATTCTCAATCAGCAGTTTAAAAGCACCTTTAGGGCTTGGCTGGATAAATTAAATTGCAGCCGTAGATCACCTTTTGAGACCCTCGTAAAAAACAAAACGAAATGTGAAGTCCACTGCAGTTGCTCCACCGTTATGCAACTCGGAATATGCAAACTGGACATCGCCAAAAACAAAACAAACATATGTAAACTGCAGATCTTGACCTTTCGGGATGAAATATTCCAAGCCAATTTTTTTCAACTTTTTCAATTGCAAGTTACAAACAATACGCACCCGTTAAGGTTAGCTCTAAACCAAAACGATGCTGAAACAACTCTAACCAGAATGTACACCAGGATCCCGATGTGGGCAAGGTGTGAGCATTGGTCAGAGGATCTGAATTGAAATGCTTATGCAAAAACTCTAACCAAGAATGTGCCCGCGAAGGACGATCATATGGTTAGAGGATCCCTACCACTAATAAGCTGAAATAACTCGACGTCAAGAATGTGCTTTCCAAACCGAGATGGAATGGGAGCTACCATATGACGGAGATGCTAAGAATTACAATGCGGTTAAGGGAAATAAGCTAGAATGCAGAAAGTAACTCGACACCCAAAATGTGCTTTCTAACCCAGAATGGGAAAGGAGCTACCATAGGGCGGAGATGTAAGATATTACAAGGCAATTACAAAATGTAAAGATGAGCATTACAAATCAGATAATTAAGCAAGATTAAGAACTGCTGCCAGTACTACTGTCAGCTTACAATATGATAGAGAATTCGCCTGCCAAGAGCATAGAGTTAGACAATTCAACGAGCATTTAGATATAGAATTCTCCTTGCTTAATGGAAATACCAAACTGATTTCTTCTCTCAAAAACCAGATTTAAAATTCTGATCAAATCAGATCTGCACCTTTAAATGCAAAACCAACAACCCTAAAATCCACTAAAATGCTCACAACTCACTCAATACTTGTCAGAATGACATGAGACTTGATGCAAACGAATGCTAGGATGGTGACAATGAAGACTAGACAAAGAAACAGCTGACAAATTGAAGTATTTTTTTTTCTAAACACTTGCCAGGCGGAACAGAATGGTACAGCCTCTAGAAATGTTCTACCAACAAGATAAAATCAGATTCTTCATTATAAA
>VDFB02175037.1:0-12268 GCA_007258455.2 Sequoia sempervirens | reverse complement strand
TTCATCAGATCTATCGACTATGCGGATTGGATTTCCAATCTTGTACCAGTCACTAAACCTACTGGGGACATCTACATCAGCACTGATTTTAGAGATATCAACAAAGCTTGTCCTAAGGATGACTTCCCTTTGCCTAACATAGACATGATAGTTGACATGACAACAGGATATGAGATGTTGTCCCTTATGGATGGATTTTTAGGATATAACCATATCAGAATTGCAACTGAAGATCAACATAAGATGGCTTTTACTTATCCTTGGGGAACGTATTGCTGGAATGTTATGCCCTTCGAACTCAAGAATGCAGGAGCAACCTATCAGCGTGCCATGACTACTATCTTTCATGATCTGGTACACACTTGTATGGAGGATTATGTCGATGACCTTATTGTAAAATCCAAAACAAGGGTAGAACATCTACAGGTTTTAGACAAGATATTTCAGAGGCTGGAAAAGTATAAAGTGAGACTTAATCCAAAGAAATGTGTGTTTGGAGTCAAGTCAGGAAAGCTGTTAGGTTATATTATTTCTAGATGAGGCATTGAAGTGGATCCTGCTAAGGTGAAAGCAATCATGGACATGCCTCCACCTACTAATCTTAGTCAACTAAGGACATTACAGGGAAGGTTGCAATCTATCAGAAGATTTATAGTGCAACTAGTAGACAAGACACATCCTTTTCAACATCTACTTAAGAAAGGAGTACCCTTTGCATGGACAGTTAGGTGTGAAGAGGCTTTTCAACTAATTAAAGAGTACTTACTCACACCACCTATCTTAATGCCACTTGTTGAAGGAAGACCATTGATTCTTTATATTACCGCAACCCATTCATCACTCAGAGCATTGCTTGCACAGAATGACGATGAAGGTCATGAAAGGGAAGTCTATTATATCAGCCAAACTTTGGTAGGTTATGAGCTCAACTATAGTAACATTGAACGGGCCTGTCTTGTAGTGGTATTTGCTACCCAAAAACTGAGACACTACATGCTAAACCATTAAACAATGTTGATTGCTAAAATAGATCCTCTGAAATATCTCCTCAGCAAGGCAGCATTAACAGGGCGACTGGCCAAATGGGTTATGATACTTAGTGAGTATGATATCCAGTATGTAGAAAGAAAGGCTATTAAAGGATAGGTCATTGCTGATCAGTTAGCTGATGCACCCATACAGGTAGATCATCCCTTAGTTGTAGACTTTCCTGATGAGTTCATATTCACATTTGACACAAACATAACATGGAAACTGTACTTTGATGACTCATACAAATCATGGTTCAGGGGCTGGTATACTGTTTATCACACCACAGGGTGATTCCATCCCTAAGTCATTTAGGATTGCATTCCCATGCACTAACAACATGGCAGAGTATGAAGCTCTAGTGACAGGGTTACGCATGGCAGTCAAGTGGAAAATCAAGAACCTACAGGTATATGGCGATTCCCAACTGGTAATCAGACAGGTAAAATGATGACAGTGAGACTAAGGATGAGAAGCTTGCTCCTTAAAGCGATGGATGATAGTTTTAAAGAGTACTTTGACAAAGTTGAATTTCATCAAATACCTCATGTTTTAAATAGGGCAACAGATGCTATGGCTACAATTGCATCACTTGTTGACATTCCTAACAACGTGCCTAAGCTTGAGTTCATGGTAGAACACCTTCTTTTGGTCCCAGCCTACGACATATCCCGTGATCAAATGGTGTGTGATATTAATATCCCGATTCCCCATGGTACAAAGAGATCTATGATTACCTTCATGCCTAAGTCATACCCATTGGCCTAATCCAATAAACCAACGAGGACATTCCTCCCTCAAGTCAGCCAAATACACCATCGTCGGAGACACCCTATATAGATCAGTTTTAGATAATAATACCCCATCCGGTGATGCCTTGATTCTCATCAAGCACAAGCAACCTTGCGGGGTGCATGAGGGTATATGTGGTTCCCATTCTAGCGTCCCAATTTTTAGCCAAAAATATTATGAGACTGGTTATTATTGGCCTACTATGGAAAAAAGACTCATATGTTCCTTTTGTAACAAAAGTCAGCCTAATGTCAAGTTCATGGAGATTTCGATACATGCCCCAAGACAAGAGCCTCCATCCTATTACGCCACCATGGCTCCTTGCCCAATGGGGACTCGACCTCATAGGTAAGATCCACCCCACATCATCTAATGGACACAAGTTCATTATCACTGCCACTGAGTACTTTACAAAGTGGATTGAAGCCATTCCTATGACATACATTACCGGCACACAGATTTCTAGATTTATCTTGAACTATATCATTTGTCGATATGGTGCCCCTCAGTCCATAATCACTGATAATGGCCGCCCATTTAAGAACCAAGAAGTTCATCACTTGTGTGATGAATTTCATATCCAACATCACTTTTCTACTCCATACTACCCACAAGGTAACGGCCAAGCGGAGGCATCTAACAAGACCATCATTAGAATTCTCAAGAAGACTGTCAATGATGCTAGTCGTGACTGGAATTTACAGCTTAACCCTGCCTTATGGGCTTATCGTACAAGTATCCGTACTCCCACTGGTGCTACCCCATATTCACTTGTCTTTAGGTCTGAAGCCATTTTTCCTATTGAGGTCGAGATTCCTTCCCTAAGGGTATCCCTGAAAGGCCACATTGATGATGAAGAGTACCGAGTGTCGAGACTCCATGAGCTATAATTTCTAGATGAGCGAAGACAGAAGGCACTAGACCATCTTCAAGCATACCAGAATCACCTTCATCATAGCTATAATAGGAGGGTCTTGAACAAAAACTTTGACATTGGTGACCTGGTTTTAATGGAGAACCCAAAGAATCAAGCAAAAAGAGACAAACCAGGAAAGTTTGAACCTAATTGGTTAGGACCTTATATTGTCATAGAAGCTTTTGGATCAGGAGCGTACCAACTCTCTACTCCTGAAGGGGAACCATTGTCCTCACCAATCAATAGTATGCATCTCAAGAGGTTCTACACATAGCTTCTGAGAGCCCTTGTCTTAATTAGGAAAAATACAACAACAAAAAAAATTAAAAAATCACAAAAAAATCGTTATCAAGGTGAAAACCTGGTAAACAGGCATCTTGTTAACACCAAAAAAATTAGATAATATAGAAAATAGTAAAGACAAATCATTCGTCCAATAGTGAAAACCACTTTGGTGGCGCTTTGGATAGGTACCATGGTGAAAACCTGGCAAATAGGCGCCATGTGTACTCAACTCTACTCCTTTGTCTACTATTATTCTAATCTACCTTGTACATAGTACCCACCCCTGTACATAGTCCATTTCCATGTACAAAGTCCTTATCCCTATACATACTACGTATCCCTATACATATTACCCATCCCTGTACATATTCCTTATCTTTTGTATCCATCGCTTGTATATACCATTCATAATAAGTGGTAGTCTTTCCCATAACTTGGAATGATTGACATCGAGTGCATTTCATATCCCCCATCTTACCCTATTCATAATCAATTGGTCTTATACTCAACTGGGGGAAAACACTTGACATGTGTCATATTGGTTCTTACATTGGTTGTGTTGAAGACGTAAAACCATGGAAAATCCATGAACATCGCAAAATGACCTGAGAAAATATAAAACATCAGAAAACTTCAAAAAGACAAAAAAATCAAAACATTTCAAAAATCCAAAAAACAGAGTCAGAGTCAATCGCACTTGTCAGTCTTTGTCATTTGTCGAACTACGTTGCCTCTGTGACTGGACGTAGGCAAGGCCATCTGCCGATGTGCCCCCGAGGCATTAGGTTAGTCTGTCTAGGTTTGTCTGTATAGAGTCATGGGTCAATCCATATGTCTATATGACAAGGTCATTGGTCATGTCGAACTACGAGGTCTCTGCGTGTATAACGTAGGCAAGGCCATCAATCGATGAGCCCCCGAGGCCACACTAGGTCAGTCCATTAGGGTTCGTCACATTCACTTTCACACATGTCTTCTATTTGTAGTCAGTCTTGTCGGTCAAGTCAAGTCAAACTACGGGGTCTCTATGTGTATAACGTAGGCAAGGCCATCAATCAATGAGCCCCCAAGGCCACACTAGGTCAGTCCTTTAGGGTTTGTCGTCACACACAGTCAATTGTCAACACGTCATATCAAGTCATGCATCAATCTGGTGAACAAGTCAACAATATCTCTAAGTCAAATCAAACAACTTGCCAAACAAAACAATCAAAACAGATCAACTACAGTCTGCTACAAGATGTGTCCTTTTTGGAAACATACATTATCAAAACAGTCAACCTATGTCTTATTCAGGATGAGTCCTTCCTGCATAATTGACAAGGTCAAACAATCAACCTATGTCTTATTCGGGATGAGTCATTCCTACATAATTGACAAGGTCAAATCAATCAAACATAGCCTTACACAGGTTATCACATCAACGGCATCTGACTTAATGTCTTATACGATACATGTCTTTCTGAAACTAGGCTTTGTCATGCCTTATACAGATAGTCATAACATCGAAACCATACTCATAGTCTTATCCGATATGTGTATCTCCTCACATCAGGCTCTATCAATCAAACAAATCAAACAAACAAGATCATGTTTTGGAAAATATTTTATTGGATTTTTGACTTTATGGCTTATTTATCTTATCATTTATCTTGAATTGATGATTGGGATTCATGTTACTAGCTTTCTCAAGGATGTCCCATGAAGGATTTAGAGAAGCAACGATGTATCAGAATTCTATTTTCTTTGACTGTTGTTTGTCGACTGTCTTTTCAATTTGATTTTGAGTCATGTTACTAGTTTCCTCAAGGATGTTCCATGAAGGATTTAGAGGAGCAATGACGTCTCATGACCCAACTTTTACTTTGTTTGTTGTCTATGGTTTGTCTTGACAAAAAGACAAGGGCAACTTGTGTCCTTAGTATGAGTTAACGACACTCCTTTTCTGTGACTGTCTGTTATTAGCAAGTGGATGACCTTGCACACCTTGATCTATGTCATATCATGGTGTTTTTTCCATTTGTATTAGTCCCACCCAATGATGATAAAGTGAAATACCTTTTGTGATATGGAAAAATATCAAAGATTCCTAATACTAACATCTGTCTTTTGTCTTTCATTCTTTGTCAATCTTTCTTTCTGCACTAACAGTTCTTCTTTCTTGCATTATGACGGAGTCCTGTGATACAAAACATTATATATCATCCTGCATCAACATACATGTTAGAAACATTCATACATATAGGCATAGTTTATATCTAGATCATCGTGGCATAATAGATAATCATCAAAAACAATACATATGATAAGCATATTATAAGCATTCCATGTACAAAGCAACTGTAAATACATGCATCACATTACATCTGTATAACATACATGTAGTATCCATCATACATATTCACGTCATATTGCATCTCATAGTTCTCAATTGCATACATCATATAGAACCATGTATCATGGAGGATCAACATTATCTCATTAGCTGCATAAACATCATAAAATACATATACTCATCCATCACATAGGCATATCATATAAACATCACATGTATAAATAAAGACTGCATAATCAATAAATAGAAATGCATATCATGAGAATCGCCGCCAAATCATATATATATATATATATATATATATATATATATATATATATATATATATATATATATATATATATATATATATCGCTCAAATGTGTCACATTACAATGTCATAATGTAACAATAATACATGGAATCCTGTAGGCTATAAGATCAAAATACAGTGTCTCAACAAACGGTACCCCTATCCTGAGCTGCCACTGCCATCATGCTGGGATTATGTGGGGGAATGATGATGCAAACCCAAGGATCTCTGAGCTGAAGGAGGTATGTCATATGGCCCTGCTCTACGTGGCTGATCCACTCCCTCTATGCTCATTGTCCGTGTGTGGGTCCTGGTCTGGGACTTGCTACTGTGTGCCGCTGAAAAACTAGGAGCCCGTCTCTTTGGGGGAACCTCTACCTCATATAGGTCTCGGTAGTATCTCTCCCTCTCTCTGGATCTGACCAACTCTCTGGAAAACACACCTAATGGTCCTGTGCATAATGCTCTGAGCTCTATGAACCTCTGCTCAATCTCCTGCCGTCGGGCTATGACCTGATCCCTGTCCATCAAGGCTCTGTCCCTCTCCATCTGATAGGCATCCCTCTCGGCCATCAATACTCTCATCTGCTCCTCCAAGGAGGCAACCTGGGCTCGCAATATATCTATGTCGGGCTCCTCTGCCTCTGTCTCATCTTGTCAGGCCCTGTCTCTCCCATCCTCCTCCTCATCTAGCTCCTCCAGGATCTGATCTCGGATCTCCCTCTCGTGATCATCCTCCTCCTCATTGTCCTCCTGGTAGGCACCTAATAGCTCCAAAGCATCAATCTCTACCTCCTCTCCGCCTGCCTCCTCGGTACATGCCTCCTCCTTTGCTGGGATACCTGGGATGTCTGGAATGGCTGCCTCCACCGGCTGTGCCTCCTCACCACCTCTGGCTACATCCTCGTCTCCACCTCTGGCCACATCTAACATAGCCACATCCTCCTCTCCTCCTCCCTCCTCACGGATCAGTGACAAGGCTGGTCCTCGTCCCTGCCGACCATGCCTCCCTCCCCTGCCTCCACGCCGTCCACCTCTTCCATCATCCCCTCCATCACCACGGCCACCTCTGCCTCCGTAGCCTCTCCCTCTGCCTCGTCTGCCTCTAGGACCTATCCCACACCGCTCTACCGATGCTGGTTGATCTGGGTCTATCAAGGGGATCGACTTGTGTGCTTCCCACCACTGATCGTACTCTGGCGTGGTCCCTGGGTCCGCTGGTCTGTCTCTCCATCCCCATGGAAGTGCCTGTAGACCATCAATCTTTGCCTCTGCCGTGGCCACTGGAATCTTTGGCCCCCATAGCGGGACCTCTTGTGAGGACCTGGCAAACTCTGCTCTCCCTCGAGGTACAACCTGTACCTCTCCAAACTGTCTCAAAACCCGGTCTGGTAGCTGTCGCTCTATAATATGTACATGAGACATTGTCCTTCCCACCAAGTACTATGCCTATCGACAAAATGGCAAGTGCTCACCCTCATCTGACCACACCTCACAGCCCAGGTATGGTCTCCATGTGAACTCCTGCATCGTATCTATAGCGTGTCTGAAGTAGCTTGTGTCTCCAATATGATGCTGTGTGGTCGCCCCTGCATAACGGAAGGCGTATGGAGCTCCATGAGGTAGGTCTACTATAACAGGTGGTCTGAAAATAGCGATATGCTCCCACGCCCATACCATCAGAAGCGTGGTACCACAGCTCATCGACTGTGCCTCTCTATAGGCAATGTCATGTAGGTGGAAGTACAACATCCCAAGTAAACAGGAACCCCAGGCATATACAACTCACCGCTTGAGCATGCCTGCTAACATCTCCCCCCATCCTACAGGGAATCCATGACCTCGGCGGTCAGGCAGTACTATACCACCTATCAATGTCGCTACTAGACAGTCCAACTGTCTGTATCTCTGGGCCAACACCCGCCACCTAATCTCATAGTCATCAACCCCTAGCTGTCTAACGTCGACATGGGGGTAATATCTACACATCTCAGTGATCCCCCTCTGAGTTACATAAACCACCCGTGTGCCTCTAATCGGTAGTCTAAGTATCCTATACACATCCTCTAATGTCACTGTTGCCTCTCCAGTCGGTAGGTGGAAGGATGATGTCTCCGATTGCCACCTCTCACATAGCGCTATCAACAATCCCCGATTTTCTCGAATCTGGGGCATATTGGTCACATGCAACAAACCCAAATGCCATAGAGTCCGTCGCTCGGGCGGCCGCAAGCTGTCTCTGAATCGGAAGGTGGTGGGTCTAGACTCTCGTGTGTATATCGTGTCTAATACAACCTACAACAACATTATACATGCCTCATGTTAGCCTCAATTATCTATTCTAGTGCAACATGACTATACTACATGAAATGCAAATGCGTCATTCTTTTGCACATGCGTCATTCTTTTTCATAAGCGTCGCTTTTCAACACATGCGGTTCATAAATTTCATCTACGTCATTACATTACAAATGCGTCTCATAAAATCACATGCATCACACAAAAGCCATATGCATTGCAAAATAAAATATGCGGTGCAAAAAATTCACATGCGGTTCATAAATTTCATATGCGGCTATTCTAATACAAATGCGATTCAAAAAAATCAAATGCGTTGCGGAAATCAACAGATGCGGTTAACTGTAGAATACCTATTCTAACCGACCGGCGTTAAATTACAAATGCGGTTTTCCACATACACATGCGTCATTTGCGCATGCATATGCGGTTCCCAATTAAAATGACACATATGTAAAAATTGTATTAAATACACTAAAATGCACGCAAATCAAAAAATTTCAAATGGAAAGTTTTAGGTCCATACCGGGGGGTCTGCGCTGGCTGGTCTCTGAAATGTCCGGATCCTATATGTGTGATGGTGAGTGGCTGGAACTGGAGACATCCTCGCTAGAAAGTCAGAGCAAATTTTCAATTTTCTAAGCTAGGTGGGTGCAAATGAATAGTTTTTCACCCCAATTCAAATATATACCTAGGACTTAGGTGGCATTACTGTCCTACTGGCCATGTAAACTTCCATTTTCAATCATCCCGTACCCGTCCCTCCCATTTCCGAACTCCATTCTGTCGACTCCACTGCATTTCTGCCTATCCACCGGAATAATCAGGAGCATTTCCAAATTTTTCTGCACTTTTTGGAAATTTGTCAATTTTCCCGAGGGGGCATACCTTCACCTATTCTAATCTAGAGCATTATTGGGGCATATTTTTATCAATTTTCTTTGACACAACGCCGAAACGACATTGTATCAAAGAGGGGCAAATGTAGACACTGAAATCTGGTTTAGGCCTGCGACTTCCATATTCTTCATTATTTCTATTCTTCACGGTCATGATTAAATAATCTTAATTATTTAATTAATTTATCTTCTTTTATTTCTTCTATTAATTAAATAATCTCAATTATTTAATTAATTCACTTCTCTTTATTCTATCTAATTAATTAAATAAACGCTTTTATTTAATTATGTTACTAATTAACCTTATCCGCCTTTGTCAAATTAAAAATTTTATTTAATTTACTTTTATTTTTCAACTATAATTAAATAAAATTACTATTTATTTAATTATTCATTTAAAATCCTCATCATTTAAATAAATCTTATTTATTTAATTATTTCAATTATCTAGGTCTTTGAATTAAAATGAATTATTTAACTATTAATTTTATTTTAATGTATTCCTCTATATTTTTAGATAATTATGTGAGTTATCTAAGTATTCACTTACTTGACTCATTATCATTTCTAAATCACCTGCTTAACTCTTGATTTAATGTCTAAGGGTGCTTCGAGTAATCTTCAATATACCGTAATCAACAATCATCCAACTTCTTAATCATGTTGAAAGCATGATTAATTAAATATTCTTTCATTTAATTAATTAAATGTTGTATGCGGTATCCCAACGTTGTTGATGTAATTCATCTTTGTTAGTGCAAAAGATATTTCTTTCCGCTTTCTAATGTCGAATCAAGACAAAATCACGTATTTATTGCTTAATTCTCTATTTCTAGTTTGTATCACTCATGTCATTACCTATAGTTATCGAATGCATCGTCTAACTCCATCGTATCTCAACTGCTTCATAATCTTTCAATCTTGACTGTTATTCTAATAATCACTTTCTATAAATTGATTTGTCATTCTTCATTCCAATCTCTCTCACAAATTTTATAACTTTTGAGAGCACTTTGTCTTGAATCTTCGATATTTTGCTAATCACTATCTTAGGCTATACTTGCACAAACTACTGAAAATCTGAGGGCAATTATACTACACAAGCAAAATGGAGAAGGGAAATCGAGATGAATCATGGAAATACGTTTGAAAATTGGTGAGATTGTTTCAATTTGTTTACGTTTTTACTTTCCCATGTTCTTTGTTGCTTAACGAATGAATTTGCATTTTAGATTTAGTATTGTATGCATGTTTGCTTCTAATGATCTCCGTTTCTATTGTGCAAGCTTTTATTTTATGCTATAATATACCTTTCCCTCTACCAATAAATAGCATATCATCAACATATAATGTAATAAATAGGAAATGATCACCATTAGTTTTATAATAAACACAATGATATGACTTAGAATGCTCAAATCCCAAGCTCAACACATATGTATCAAATTTTTGGTACCACATCTTAGGAATTTGTTTTAAGCCATACAAATATTTCTTAAATTTGTAAACCAATTTACTTTACCTTTCACCACATAATGCTCTAGACGTGTCATATAAATATCCTCCTCCAAGTCGTACCTGAAAATACTGCCATCCACTTTCCAACCCTCTAAATCATAAAGCAAAGAATAATAGAAAGAAAAAATATAATGATGCCATTTAGGAATGTGAGAAAATATCCTCACTATAATCAACACCCCTCAACTTGAGAGTAAACCTTGTAGCAACCTTTCTTTTGTAACTTCCTATACTTCCATCCGAATCCAAATCTTTTCAACAATCACTTGCAACCAAATGTGTTTCTTTCCTTCAGAAATGGCACAAGATCCCATGTATCATTCTTTTTCAAAGATGTCATTTCTTCATTCATAGCAATCTTCTAGGATTCTACATCATTCATACCTAATGCCTCTTCTACCAATCTGGGTTCATCCATTTTAGTATTCTAAGAAAAAATACATCTCCAATCATTAGGTGAATATCTTTCAGGTGGTTGTCTATTCCTTGTAGACCTATGAACAAGCTAAGTTGGAGGTTCTTCCTCCTCTTCTGAAGATTCAAAGCTAGATGAGCTCTCCTCAACTTCTTATCTATCCATGGGCCTCAATTCAACTTTCTCAGGTGTAGAAGGTAATTGAATTACATCTTCTTGTTT
This sequence comes from Sequoia sempervirens, assembly GCA_007258455.2. NCBI lineage: Eukaryota > Viridiplantae > Streptophyta > Pinopsida > Cupressales > Cupressaceae > Sequoia > Sequoia sempervirens. Next base: position 1,267 of record VDFB02175037.1, on the reverse strand, counting down.
ACTTTGTTTTGGCTGCAATGTAACAAAAGAAGGCTTAATTTCTCTAAAAATAATACTTCTACTATGCATTACCCTTTGTGCAATAAGATCCCAAATCTTGTATCCTTTCACACCATAATTGTATTTGATGAAGATACATTTCACAACCATGTTCTCCAAATTTGTTCGCTTCTCCTTTGGCACATGTGCATATACTTCGCAACCAAAAACTATAAGATGTCTTAATGAAGGCTTGTGACCTAACCATGCCTCTATAGGTGTCTTATCAACAAGAGTTGATGTAGGAGACTTGTTAATCAAGAAACAAGCAATGGAAATGGCTTGAACCCAAAACATTTGTTCTAGACCAATACCACTCAACATACTCCTCGCCTTCTCCATTAGTGTTATGTTCATTATTTCTACAACTCCATTATATTGTGGAGAATACAAAGTTGTATTTTGTCTATGAATACCACAATCTTTATAGAATCTTTCAAAATTATTAGAGAAAAAATCAGCACCACTATCAGACCTCAAACATTTTATTTTCTTTCCAGTGTGCAACTCAAACATTTCTTTAGATTATTTAAATCGACTGGGAACTTTATATTTACTCTTAGGAAAGTATACCCATGTCCTATTGTTATCATCAATAAATGAAACATAATATGTGGATTTACCAATTGAAGGAAAATCTACAAGACCAAACACATCAGAATGAATAAGATCCAATACACCACAAGATTTATGAGAACTCAAGTGAAACTAAACACGGTTTTATTTTCCATAAATGGAATGCTCAATAAAATCAAATTCAAGATTACAATCATATAACCCTTCAACAAGGTTTTTATTTTTCAAGGTCTTTAGGTACTTTTCTCCAATGTGGCCAAGTCTCTAGTGCCATAACATGGTTTTCTCTACAGGTAACTTTGATTCAAAAGAAAGAGAACCATTGGGTACTCAAAAGTCATGACCATCTACTGAAGATGAAACCCTCACTTCTTCCACATACTTGCTTTTTATAGTACTATTGCAATCAAAATGCTTGCATCAAGCTTATACAATGTTCCATAGCTTTGATAAGGGCGCAACCCGAGACTTAGAAAATAACCCACAAACAAGAGAATAATTTTATTATTCAAAAAAATGGAGCTTCTTATATGCAGAGGATCTAAAATCCCCAAGTTCTACAACACATGCAAGTTACAGAAAGCTACAGAATCACCCTTTCGCAATATGCGAGCTTGTCCCCAAAAAGTTACCCAAAAATTAGAAACCCACC